>CAUYLG010015308.1:0-29584 GCA_963573385.1 Cacajao melanocephalus
AGGTGGGGAGGAGGGGAGAGATAGCATGGTAAGAAAAGCCAGATATAGGTGAAGGGGAGGAAAGCAGCAAATCACACTGCCACGTGTGTACCTACGCAACAATCTTGCATGTTCTTCACATGTACCCCAAAACATAAAATATAATAAAAATTAAAAAAAAAAAGACTGGAAGACAAAAATAGGAACAAAGAAGGGCAACGAATACAAAGCAGTACCAAATATTAATCCAATTATATCAATATTAATTCTTCAGCTATATCAATTGATATACTTGGTATGCTGGTAGATATTATTTGAACTATATCAATAATCATTTTTGAACATCAGTTGTCTAAATGCACTAATTAAAAGATATTGTCAGAGTGAATCAAGAAATAAGACTCAACTACATGTTGTCTACAGAAAACTCAGTTTAAATATAAAGGCACATGTAGATTAAAAGTTAATGAATGGAGAAAGAAGTACCATGTTAACACTAATCAAAAGAAAGCAAGAGTAGCTATATTAATTTCAGACAGAGTAGATTTCAAAACAATAAAATACATTAGGAATAAAGAGGAACATCTCATATTGATAAAGGAGAAAATTATCAGCCATAACGACTATGGTTTGAATTTGTCTCTCCAAAAGTATGTGTTGAAAACTTAATCCCCAGTGCGATAGAGCTGAGAGGTAGGACCTTTAAGAAGTGATGAGGCCAGTTGGGCTCTGCTCTCATGAGTAGATTAATGCCATTATTATAGAAATGTGAGGATTAATATTGAATGTCAACTTGATTGGATTAAAGGATGTAAAATGCTGTTCATAGGTGTGTTTGTGAGGGTGTTGCCAAAGGTGATTAACATTTGAGTCTGTGGACTGAAAGAGGCAGACCCACCCTCAATCTGGGTAGGCAGAATCTAATCAGCTGCCAGTGTGGTTAGAATAAAGCAGGCAAAAGAAAGTGGAAGGATCAGGTTTGCTTAAGTCTTCTGGCCTTCATCGTTTCCCATGCTTGATGCTTCTTGCTCTCAAGAGCATCAAACTCCAAGTTTTTCAGCCTTTGGACTCTTGGAATTACACCAGCGATTTGCCAGGGGCTCTTGGGCCTTTGGCCACAGACTGAAGGCTGCACTGTTGGTTCCCTGCTTTTGAAGTTTTGGGACTCAGACTGGCTTCCTAGCTCCTCAGCTTGCAGATAGCCTATTGTGGGACTTCACCTTGTGATCCTGTGAATCAATTCTCCTAATAAACTCTCCTTCATATATACATATATCCTATTAGTTCTGTCCCTTTAGAGAACCCTGAATAATAGAGGGAGTAAGTTCATTTTTGTGAAAATGAGTTTATTATAAAAGAATGAGTTCATACCCCTCTTGCTCTCTCACCCTCTCCTTGCCCTTCTGCCATGGGATAATGCAGAAAGAAGGCTTTTGAAGGAAGCCAGCCTCTCCATCTGGGACTTCCCAACCTCTAGAAGTATGAGCCAATATGTTTCTGTTTATTATTATTTAGTGTGTGGTATTGTTATAGGAGCACAAAATGAACTATGATAATAACAATTCTTAACATGTATGTGCCTAATAAGAAAGCATCAAAATATGTGAGGCAAAAACTGACAGAATTGCAAGGATAAATAGATAAATCCATCATTGTAGTTGGAGACTTTAACAATCCTTTATCAAAAATAGGTGACTATGGCAGGCAGAAAATCAGTAAGAATATAGCTACACTTAACAATACCATGAATTGACTAGATATAATGAGTGTCTACAGACTACTTTATCTAACAACAGAATACACATTCTTCTCTAGCTCACAGGAAATATTAAGATGGATCACATTCTAGGCAATAAAACACACCTTAACAAATTTGAAATTACTTTATATTCCACAAGGAAATTAAACAAGAAAAAAAATAACAGAAAAATAACTGGGAGGTCCTAAAATATATGGAGATTAAGCAATGAAAACACATCTAAATAACACATGGATAAAATGGGAAATTTCAAGAGAAACTTAAAAATATTTTAAAATATTTAGAAGATTAAAATATATGGAGATTAAACAATGAACACACTTCTAAATAACACATGGGTAAAATGAAAAATTTCAAAAGAAACAAATATTTTTAAGTAAATAAAAATAAAAATATTATTTATCAAAATTTGTGGGAAGTAGTAAAAGCAATGCTTAGAGAAACATTTATAGTATTAAATGCATGTTAGAAAAGAAATATCTAAAATCATTTATCTAATCTTCCAAATTAGAAAATGAGAAAAGAAAGAGCAAATTAAACTCAAAGTAAGCAGAAGAAAATAAATAATAAAACATAGGACAGAAATCAATAAAATTGAAACCAATAGAGAAAATCAAGGAAACCAAAAACTGTTTCTTTGAAAAGATAAATTGAATCAATAAGCCTCTAGCTAGGCTAACTAAAAAGAAGAGAGGATGCAAATAAAAAATGGGCTATTACTATAGATCCCATGGACATTTAAAAGATAGTGAAATAATATTATGAACAATTCTATGTCCACAACTTTGATAACCTAGATGGAACTAACCAATTCCATGAAAGAAAATAAAATCTGTCAAATAAAAGAAAAAATAGACAATTTGAATAGGCCTATATATATTTAATTAAATCAATTATTAATAATCTTCCAAAACAGAAAGCATCAGGTCCAGAAGTGTTCACTGGCAATCCCACCAAACTATTAAGAAACAGTTTATACCAATTGTCTACAATTGCTTTCAAAAGATAGAAGCTGAGGAAAAACTTTCTACTTCATTCTATGAGGCTAGCTTCATCTTAACAACAAACCTAGACAGAGACAGTACAGGAAAAGAAAACCATAGACCAACATCTCCTATAAATATAGATACAAATATCTTCAACAAAATATTAGCAAACTGAAGCCAAATATATACAAAAAGAATTATACAACATGACCTAGTTGGATTTATCTAAGGTATACAAGGCTGGTTCAATATTTAAAAATCAATTAATGTAATCCATCACATTAACTAAATTTTTAAAAATCACGTAACTATAGTAATAAATGCAGAGAAATTATCTGAAAAAAATCTATCACCAATTTATGATAAAAACAATCAGTAACCTAGGAATAAAGGGAAACTTTCTCAATGTGAAAAAGAGTACCTACAAAAAATCTACAGTTAATATCATACTTAATGGCAAGAAACTAGAAGCTTTCCCTCTAAGATCAAGAACAAGCCAAGGATGTTTTAGAAGCTTTCCCTCCAAGATCAAGAACAAGCCAAGGATGTTTTAGAAGCTTTCCCTCCAAGATCAAGAACAAGGCAAGGATGTCTCCTCTTACCACTTATTTTCAACATTGTACTAAAAGTCCTATCTTATTCAGTAAGAAAGAAAAAAAAATGAAGAAATCATGACATTTTTGCTGATGATATGATCGTCTATGTAGAATTATTTTTAAATCAACGACAACAAAAATCTTCCTGGGATTAAGAAGTTATTATAGCATAGTTGTAGAATATGAGGTTAATACAAAAAAGTCAAATGCTTTTCTATATACCAGCAATGAACAAATAGAATTTGAAATTAAAAACATATTTCCATTTACATTAGCATCTCTCAAAATGAAATACTTAGGAAAAAATCCATCAGAATTACAAAATTAATATGAGGTAAACTACAAATTTCTGATGAAAGAAATCAAGAACAAAATAAGCAAGTAGATAAATAATCTATGTTCATGGATAGATGACTCAGTATTGTTAAGATGTCAGCTTTTTCCAACTTGATCTATAGATTAAATACCATCCCAGCCAAAATGCCAGCAAATTATTTCATACAAATTGACAAACAGGTTCTAGAGTTTATATGGGGATGCAAAAAACCCAGAACATTTAAC
Organism: Cacajao melanocephalus; assembly: GCA_963573385.1. NCBI lineage: Eukaryota > Metazoa > Chordata > Mammalia > Primates > Pitheciidae > Cacajao > Cacajao melanocephalus. Next base: position 3,882 of record CAUYLG010015308.1, read on the forward strand.
AAAATATTGAAGAAGAACAAACTTGAAGCACTGACATTATCTGACTTCCAGATTTACTGTAAACATACAGTAAACAAAACAGTTTAGTGCTGGTGAAACAATAGGCAAATAAATTAATGGAACATAACAGAGAGTCTAGAAATAGACCCACAATTATCTTTGACAAAGAAGCAAAGGCTATATGATGGAGCAAAGAGTTTTCTCTTAACAAATAAGGCTTAACTACTGGACATCCACATAGAAAACAATGAAACCCTACGTAGACCTTGTATCCTTCACAAAAATTAACTCAAAATGAATTACAGACCTAAAGGTAATATACAAAACTATAAAATTCCTAGAAATTAACATATGAGAAAATCTACATGACCTTAGGTTTGACAATAATTTTTAGATATGACACCCAAGGCAGTATTCATGAAAGAAATAGTTGGTGAACTAGACTGCACTAAAACTAAAAATTTCTGATTTGTAAAAAGACTATGAAGAAAATGAAAAAAAAAAAAAACTCCACAGACTTAGGGATAATACTCGCAAAAACATATTAGATACTGTTTTTCAAAATATAGAAGCAAGTTTTAACATTCATTGATAAGAAAACAAATTACTTAACTAAAATTGGTCAAAGCTTTAACAGACATCTTGAAAAATATTTACAGATGGAAAATAAGCATATAAAAATGGTGTTCTACATCATATGCCATCAGGGAAATAAAAATTAAAAAAACAATGAGATACCATGACATACTTAAAATGACTAAAATTCAAAACACTTTAAAAACCAAATGCTAGCCAGGATGCAAAACAAGAGGAACTCTCATTCATTACCAGTGAAAATACAAAATGGTCTAGCCACTTTGAAAGACAGTTTGGCAGTTTCTTCCAAAATTAAACATACTCTTAGGGTATGATCCAGCAATCTCACTTCTTGGTATTTACCCAAAAGAGTTGAAAACATATGTTCACACATAAACTTGAACAAGAATTTTATAGCAGCTTTATTCATAATTGTCAAAACTTGAAAGCAATGAAGATTTCTTGCAGTAGGTGAATGGATAAACGAACAGTCCTACAACCACACCAGACAATAGAATATTATTCAGCAATGAAAACAAATGCCATGAAAAGACATGGAATAAGCTTAAAAGCATGTTAATAAGTGAAAGATGCCAATATGAAAAGGCTACATACTGTATGAGTCCAACCATGTCACAGTAGGGACAAGGCTAAATTATGGAGAAAAATAAAGAGATCAATGGTTGCCAGAGGCTGGGGGATGAATAGATAGAGCATGGCGTGTTTTTTGGGTAGTAAAAACACTCTGTATACTACTACAGTTTTGACTATATTTCATTATATAGTTGTCAAAATCCACAGGATGTCCAACGTAAAATAAACCTTAATGTGAACTATGAACTTTGGGTGACAAATACAGGCTCATCAATTGTAACAAATTTACTACACTTCTTGGGGATTGATATGATTTGGCTCTGGGTCCCCACTTAAATCTCATCTGAAATTATAATCCTCACATGTTGAGGGAGGGACCTGGTGGGAGGTGACTGGATCATGGGGGTAGTTTCCCCCATGTTGTCCTCATGATAGTGAGTGAGTTCTCACAAGATCTGATGGTTTAAACGTATTGGGTATCTTCCCTCTTTGCTTGCATGCTCTCTCTCTCTCTCCTGTTGCCTTGTGAAGAAGGTACTTGCTTCCCCTTCACCTTTCACCGTGACAGTAAGTATCCTGAGGCCTCCCCAGCTATGTAGGACTGTGAGTCAATTAAACCTCTTTCCTTTATTATTATTTATTACCCAGTCTCAAGTAGTTTTTTATAGCAGTGTGAAAATGGACTATAATACAGAGATGTTGATAATGGGGAAGGCGCTGCATGTGTGGGGGCAGGAAATATACAGCATATCTCTGTACCTTCCTTTCAAATTTGCTTTGAACTAAAACTGCTCTAAAAATCAAATCTATCAAATCTTTAAAAATATTGCATGGAAAAACAAGTGATATAACCTGTTTTCCTGATCCCAATCACAAAATAGCTCTTATGGCTACATTACATATAACAAACCATCTTGAATAAGATATAATAATTGCAGTTAATCATTAAGTACTTACAGGTCAAACATTATTCAATATACTTATTAACATATATAAGTAAATTTAATTATCATACCAATCATATAAGGTAGGAAATATTTATTATCCCCTTTTCATAAAGAAGCAAACCAAGGTGGAGAGGTTAAATAAGTTAACCCATGTCCCATATTATTAAATTATAGAGCTAGGATCAGGCTTAGGCAGTGTGTACCTGGGAGTCTGTGCCCTTAAGCCACTGTGCTTTGCTGTCTCATTGTATGGTGATGTGCTAATATTCCTAGCTATAAAAGAAAAAATTGCAAACAATTTAATTTTCTTTGAATTCACAAATATGATATTTTTATGTGAGTGAGTAAAGGTAAATACAAATTGTTCAAAGTTATATGTTTCTTATGGCTAATTTTAGGTGTCGACTTAACTGGATTAAAAATTACCTAGAGAGCTGGTAAAGGATTAATTTCTGGGTTTTTCTTTGAGCGTGCTTCTAGAGGAGATTGAGATGTGAGCTGGTGGACTAAGTGGGGAAGATCTACCCTCAGTGTGGGTGGGCACCATTCAATCAGCCGAGGGCAAGAAGAACAAAATAGTGACACTCTCTCTTGGAGCTAAGATATACTATTTTCCTCTCTTGGGACATCAGAAATCTAGGCTCTTCCACACTGACACTCCAGGACTTACACCTATTTCCCCTTGAGTTCTCAGGCCTTTAGAAGCAGACTGAGAGTTATATCACAGGTTTCCCTGCTTCCTGGGGCTTTGGTCTTAAACTGAGTCATGTTGCCAGCATTGCAGGGTCTCCAGCTTGTGGACAGCCTATCATGGTACTTTTCTGCCTCCGTAACTATGTGAGCTAGTATCCCTATAAAGTCTTTTTAAAATATCTGTATTCATATATATATATTTTGATTCTATCTCTCTGAAGAACCCTGACCAATACAATATTAATTATTTTTTGCAATGCAGGCCTTTAAGAGACGAAGTGATATAATTTATGGGAAAAAAAAGGGTATTTGTGAGAAAATGCATTATTGTATTTTTGCAATAATCTTAGCATGATTTCCTTGATATTGTGGCTAGTTTGATGTGTCAACTTGAATGGGCTAAGAGATGCCCAAAATGAGGTTAAAATATTATTTCTGGGTGTGTCTTTGAGAATGTTTCTGGAAGAGATTATCATTTGAATCACAAGATGGCCCTCACCAATGTGGATAGACATTATTTAATCTGCTGAGGGCATGGAGAGAACAAAGAGATGAAGAGAGGATGAATTGATGAATTTGCTTCTGTTTGAGCTGGGACATCCCTCCTCTTCCACCCCCATAAGTTGACTTCCTAGATAATTCTTAGGCCTTCCGATTCACACTGAATCATAGAAGTAACTTTTCTTTTTCTCCAATTTGTAGAGAACAGACTGTGGGACTTATCACTATCCATTATTGCATGAACAAATTCTTACAATAAATCACCATGCATGTGTGTGAGTTTGTGTGTACATATCCTATTCTGTTGGTTGTGTTTCTCTAGAGAATATTGACAAATATGCTGGATAACAAAATGTAAATGTCTTAAAGAGTTTATTAATTTAAAATCCTGATGTTTGGGAAACTTCACCTAAAAACACACCAGGAATTTGAAAATATATTTTAGCATGAGTTAACTCTTAGTGTTCACATTTCATGTTTCTATTTAAGAACTGTTAATATTTAAACTACACATAATCCATTTAAATTTGTTGTATTCATTTTTAATGCAACAACAGAATATTATTATTTAATAATTCGACTTTAATTTTAGAATCAGGGGGATCACGTGCAAGTTTGTTGTTTGGGTGTATTATGTGATACTGAGGTTTGGCATACAAATGATCCCATCACCTAGGTTGTGAGCATAATATTCAATAGGTAGCTTTTCAGCACTTCTCCACATCCCCACCTCTTGACTCTAGTTGTCCCCAGTGTCTATTTTTGCCATCTTTTGGTCCATGAGTACCAATGTTTAGCTCTCACGTGTAAGTGTGAACATGTGGTATTTGATTTTCTGTTCCTGTGTTAATCTGGTTAGAATAGTGGCCTCCAGATGCAGCCATGTGTAGCAAAGGACACGACTTCATATTTTTTTTAATGGCTGCACAGTATTACATGGTGTATATGTACCATATTTTCTTCATTCAATCCACCGTTGATGGGTACCTAGGTTGATTCCATGCCATTGCTATTTTGAACACTGCTGTGCTGAACATATGAGTGCATGTATCTTTGGGTAAAATGATCTGTTTTCTTTTGGGTATATATCCAGTAATGGGATTATTGGGTTAGATAACAATTCTATGTTCTTTGAGAAATCTCCAAACTACTTTCCATAGTGGCTGGGATAATTTATATTCTTACCAGCAGCATACAAGCATTCCCTTTTCTCTGCAGCCTCACCAGTATCTGTTGTTTTATGACTTTTTAATAGTGGCCATTCTGACTGGTATGAGATGATATCTCATTGCAGTTTTGATTTGCATTTATCCGATGATTAGTGATGTTGAGAAATTTTGCATACATTTTTTGGCTGCTTGTGTATCTTAATCAGTGTCTGTTCATGTCTTTTGTCCACTTTTTAATGACGTTATTTGGTTTTTGGGTGCATAGTTTGCAAATATTTTCTCCCATTCTGTAGATTCGCTGTTTACTTTGTTAACAGTTTCTTTTGCTATACACAATTTATTTAGTTTAATTGGTTCCAACTTGTCAATTTTTGATTTTGTTGCAATTGTATTTGAGGACTTAGTCATATTTTTTTCCCAAGGCTGGAGTCCAAAATATTGTTTCTTAGATCTTCTTCTAGGATACTTATAGTTTGAGGTCTTATATTTAAACATTTAATCTATCTTTAGTTAACTTTTCTGTATGGTGAAAGGCAAAGGTCTAGTTTCTCATATGGCTAGCCAGCTATTCCAGCAACATGTATTGAATAGGGAGTCATTTCTCCATTGCTAACTTTTCGGTAACTTGTCAAAGACCATGTTATCGGAGTTGTGTGGCTTTATTTCTGGCTTATCTGTTCTATCAGTCCATATGCCTGTTTTTGAACCAGGGCCATGCTGTTTTGGTTACTTTAGCTTTATAGTATATTTTGATATTGGGCAATGACAAAGAAGAGCATTACCTAATGACAAAGAGTTCAATTCAATGAGAAGACTGAATTACCATAAATATATATGAACCCAATATTAGAGTACCCAGATTCACAAAACAAGTACTTCTAGACCTATGAAAAGACCTACACAGCCACACAATAATAATGAGACACCTCAACACCCCACTGACAGCATTAGACAGATCATCAAGGCACAAAACTAAGAAATTATATACTTAAATTTGGCATATGCAGAATACTTCACCTATCAACTACATAAAACATTATTCTCATCTGCACACAAAACCTACTCCAAGACTGAACACATGTTCAGCCACAAAGCAAATCTCAATAAATTCAAAAAATCTGAATCATACCAACCATACTTTCTCAGATCACAGCGGCATAAAAATAGAAATCAACACAAAGGAAATCCCACAAAACCACACGATTACATGGAAATTAAACTACTTGCCTCTGAATGACTTTTGAATGAACAGTAAAATTAAGTCAGAAGTTAATACATATTTTTAAATAAATGAAAATAGAGATACAACATACCAAAATGTCTGGGATAGGGCAAGAGCAGTGTGAAGAGGAAAGTTTATAGTGTTAAATGCTTACCTCAAAAAATTAGAAATATCTAAAATTAATGATCTACCATCACACTTAGAGGAAGGAGGAAAACAAGAGCAAACTAAGCCTAATGCCAGCAGAAGAAAAGAAATAACTAAAATCTGAGGAGAAGTGAACAAAATTGAAGCCAAAACCAATACTAAGAATCAATGTAATCAAATTTGTTTTATTAAAGTATAAATAAGATCAACAGACCACTAGCTAGATTAACAAAGAAAAATCTGAGAGAAGATTTAAATAAGCATATTCAAAAATGACAAAGGTGACACTGCAACCAATCCCTCAGAAACACAAAAGATGCTCAGAGACTATTATGGACACCTCTGTGCACACAAAATAGAATGCCTAAAGTAAACAGATAAATTCCTGAAAACACACAATCTTCCAAGACTGAATTAGGAAGGAACTGAAACCATGAACAGACCAATATCATATTCTGAAACTGAATCAGTAATAAAACGCCTACCAACCAATAAAAGCCCTCAGTCAGATGGATCAACAGTTGAACTCTGCCAGCATCCAAAAAAGACCTGGTACCAATTCTCTTAAAACTATTACAAAAAATCAAGGAGAGTCTCCTCCCTAATTCACTCTAAGAAGCCAGCATCATCCTAATACCAAAACCTGGCAAAAACTAAATGAAAAAAAAAAATCAAGCCAATATCCCTAATAAACATAGATACAAAAATCCTCAAGAAAATACTAGCAAACTGAATCCAGCAGCACATCAAAAAGTTAATGCACCACAATCAAGTAGGCTTTATTCCTGAAATGCAAGGCTGGTTCAACATACACAAGCCAATAAATGTTATTCACCACATAAACAGAATTAAAAGCAAAAATCATGTGATCATCTCAATAGATGCAGAAAAAGTTTATAACAAAATCCAGCATTCCTTCATCATAGAAACACTCAATAGTCTAGGTATCCAAGGAACATATCTCAAAATAGTAAGATCCATCTATGACAAACCCACAGCCAACATCATACTGCTTGGGGAAAAGTTGAAAGCATTCCTCTTGAGAACTGAAACAAGCAGAGGATGCCAACTTTCACCATTCCTATACAATTTAGTATTGGAAGTGCTAGCCAGAGGAATCAAGCAAGAAAGCGAAATAAGAGGTATTCAAATCAGAAAATAAATCAAATGATCTCTCTTCACTGATGATCTGATTCTGTAAGTAGAAAACCTTGCGAACTCTGCCAAAAGTCTCCTAGAACAGATAAACAAATTTAATAAAGTTTCAGGAAATAAAATCAATTTTAAAAATCAGTGCATTTCTATATAGCAAAAATGTTCAAGCTCAGAGTCAAATCAAGGAAACAACCTCATTTACAATATCCACACACACACAAAATACCTAGGAATACATGCAACCAAGGAAGCGAAAGATCTCTACAAAGAGAAGTAAAAGACACTGCTGAGAGAAATCACAGATGACACCAACAAAACAGAAAAACATTCCTTACTTATGAATTAGAAGAATTAATATTGTTAAAAAGGCCATATTGCCTAAAGCAATCTACAGATTCAATGCTGTTCTTATCAATCTACGAATACCATTTTTCACAGAATTAGAAAAACAAAAATTAATATGGAACCAAAAAGGAGCCTGAATAGCCAAGGTAATCCTAAGTAATATGAGGATTTTAAACACAACATAAATAAAAATAGATAATATATCTAACTTGTACATAAGGGGAAACTTTTAAGTTTAGTAATTAATCATTTTTTGTATTGTACTATGTAATTTGGTATGAGATTAATCCATTACCTGAAGTTTCTTAATAATGGGTTTCAGAGGTCAAAGTTTATTATTTTCTTTGATGTGACTAAGCTGAACTGTTCATATAGCAAGAAGATGCCTATTATTTTTCAAATGCTCTTAATCTTATAATCAAATTACTGTATCATTTTTTAGTTACATTGATTATCCCCTTCATAATCATACACATAGAACTACTTGCATATATTAGAAATGTTTCTGAACATATGTGTGCATAGGTGAGTGTATCTTAACTGTTATAAAATGGTTAGAATTACAATTTTTAAGCCCAAGCCCAGAATTTATATAGCTTCATTACATTTTAATGCTTTTATTCAATCTTCATTAAACCAGGTCTTTCAAATAGTTGTAAGGGACTGTAAACAAAACAGTATATGGTAATTTTTACATGATCTTTCCTACTAGCCTCTGTATTTTCCATAGAGATTTTCTACTTCCCCAAACTGATCTGCTTAAAAACTCTCCCCTGACCTTTAAATGCTCTTATGGAAGCTGAAGTCAGGAAAAAGAGAGATAATTGAATTTTGAACAAAAGTTAGTGTGAAAATACAGCCTGGAATTCTTTCTAGATATTAAATCAAAACAAAATTTGACAATTTAAGAAACCTGAGGCAAAACAGAACTAATGGAAGATAGAGTAGATGAGTAACATTAGTAGGGAGAAAGACATCTAGAAAACTCCTGGGGACTCACATTCCTATGCAGACCTCCAGAATGTGCCTATAAATAACTCCATTCTATTAAAATACCTTCTCAGACAACAGTTAGATATAAGGCACAATCTCTCTGCAAAGGAGAGGAATATGCTCAAATACTGTTTGTTTTGTTTGTTTTAAAGTGCTGACTGTCAAGGTGTGTTCTTCCAACAATAGCCCATGGTATCCATCTTGATAACAGATGATTACAGACGATATTTCATGAAGTACAGACTCAAATTAAAGCACTATGTTTGGAGAAAAGCAACCTATTATTCTACAATCATGGCCATTGAGAAAATATTTTTTAATTTTATGGTTTATAAGTTAATGAGATCTTTAGAGTAGTCACCTGGTTATTACAAAACCTAGCCATAAAAATTTTTGTTTTCTTTTCAAACTATATTTATTTTAAAAGTAACTACAACTAGAATATATGACAATATAATATTTTAAGTTATTGGCTCCTAAGGTTACATTAAGCTAAAAAAACCTTACAGAACTTTGTTTTCCAGGTATTATTCATACACCTTAATAGAACTTTATTTTTTTCCAGAGCCTTTTTTTTAATGAAATTTTAGAACTATGTCTGGAAAATCTAATTTGCATTTAGAAAAACTTTAAAGTTGACCTTGCATAGAATGATGCTATATTATATAATAAAGTAGGTTTGTATCGTATCTATTGCTTTATGAACATTTTCATCCAATAGTGAAAATTTTCTCATTTTATTAAAACATGATACATGATTTATTATATATTACAAAATAGGATATTTAATGACTGCATGCAATCTCATCAAATGAATACTCCAATGTGATAAACTGTTCCCCACTGAGGAGTATTGGCATTTAAATTGCTGACTTATTTTTTCCATTCTTATAATTTTTGTTAAAAGTACAGTTCCACTATCACAACTTCCCCATACATATCTATATTTTAATCTTTATTAAAAGGCTGGAAGCCAGCAAACTATGTTTTCCAGAGTTCCTGAAAACAGTTTTTCACATTATATTTTTCCAATGAGAGGCATTTCAGCAGAATTTAGAAGGTGGAGTGAAGTGGAAGTCACTATAGCTTTTGGGACTGCAGTGGGCAGGCATATTAACCCACTTCCTTGGTGCAAATATGAGATCAGCAAGTATTCTGTAACTTCTCCATAGAGTGCTATAATGCACATTGGAGACTCAGAAGGAGGGAGAGTGGCAGGAAGGATGAGAAAACTACATATTGGATGCAATATACACTACTCCACTGATGGGAGCACCAAAATCTGACTACCACTATCCAATTCATTCATGAAATCAAAAAACACTTATACCCCAAAAGCTACTGAAATACATATAGCAAAGCTGGAGCCATCACATTACCTTAATTTATATTGTACTTCATAGTGTACTATAAAGCTATAGTAACTAAAACAGCATGGTACAGGCACAAAAACAGACACAGACCAATGGAACAGTTTCTGGTTTACTGAAGTGAGCAGTAATTTCCCTCACCTTTGCTCCATCAGTAGTTCTGATGATTTTGTAAGCTTCTGATTCTCTGTATTATATCCTATCCTATGTAAAATATCTAGGAGGGTTTGTGGTCTTCTGAGAAAATTCAAACCAAAATAAATAGTCATAAATAAAACCATCTAAGTTAAGTCATGTTTTTATGATTGCTTCAATGAGATATGTTACAAAAATGAGTGGGTCAAAAAGTATGACTCTTTTCAAGGTTTCTGATATACATTGCCAAAGAGGCTTTCAGAAAATGTGTGATACTTTCATTAGCACTATAATATATGAATGTAACCTTCCCTACATTCATACCACTATGTTTAAAACGCTGTGCTTGTTTTTTTTTTTTTTTTTTTTTGAGACAGAGCACCCAGGCTGGAGTGCAGTGGCACAATCTTAGCTCACTGCAACCTCCACTGCCCAGGTTCAAGTAATTCTCGTGCCTCAGCCATCCGAGTAGCTGGGATTACAGGCATGCACCACCACACCAGGGTAAGTTTTGTATGTTTAATAAACAGCCACAATGTTGCCCAGGCTGGTCTTGAATGTTTGACCTCAAGTGATCTGCCTGTCTCAGCCTCCCAAAGGGCTGGGATTACAGGTGTGAGCCACTATGCCCTGCACTACTTTTGTTTTAATACAGGTTTAAAAAGTAAATCTAAGAATGCTTATTTAAAATTGCTTTATGTGCTGTTTTCTTTCAGTGAATGAAAGTATTTAACAAAGAAAGAAGCTTGTGAGCATGAGTGGGAGAAGAATTTTTTACATTTATTTTATACATTAGTCTTTATTATGAAGAGTTTACACAGATTTAAAGATAATTGTAAGCATGCTTTTAAAATATTTTCAAATATTTAATTATTGATACATAATAGTTGTACATATTTATGGAGTAAATGTAAAATTTTGATATAAGTATACTATGTGTAATGATTAAATCAGGGTCATTGGGATATCCGTCACCTTAAGCGTTTATTATTTCTTTGTGTTAGGAGCTTTTCTGTTCCACTCTTTTAGGTACTTTGAAATATGCAATAAATTAATTGTGGACTATAGTCACCCTATTGTGTTACCAAATACTAATATTCCTTCTAACTTATGTTTGTACCCATTAAGCATCCCTTCTTAATCACTTTCTCCCCATACCCTTCCCAGCTGCTGGTAATTATCATCCTACTTTCTATCTCCCTGAGTTCAAAATTTTTTTAGCTCCCGCATAAGAATGAGAACATGCTACTTTATCTTTTTGTGTCTGCCTTATTTTACTTAACGTAATGTTCACGATTTCCACCCCCGTTGTTAAAAATGACAGAATTGTGTTCTGTTTCACAGGTGAATAATATTATGTTAGAAATTGAAGAGGACCCAAAAATGGAAAGATACTCCATGTTCTTGGATTGAAACAATCAATATTGTTAAAATATCCATTCTACTGAAAGCAATGTACAGGTCTAATACAATACCTGTCAAAACCAATAACATGCTTCACAGAAATAGAAAAAATAACCTTAAAATTTATTTGGAACCACAAAATACCCAGAATAGCCAAAGCAACCCTGAGCAAAAAGAATGAAGTTGATGGGGACTCAAAGGCATAGAGTGGTATAATGCATTTTGGAGACTCAGAGGGAGGATGGCAGGGGGGATGAGGGATAGAAAACTACATATTGGATAAAATGTACACTACTCCAGTGATGGGAGCATTAAAATCTCAGACTGCCACTATCCAATTCATTCATGTAACCAAAAAACACTTGTACCCCAAAAGCTACTGAAATATATATAGTGAAGCTGGAGATATCATATTACCTGAATTCATATTGTACTTTATAGTGTAATAGAAAGTGATAGTAACTAAAACAGCATGGTACCAGCACAAAAACAGATACATAGACCAATGGAACAGAATATAGCACCCAGTTATACATCCACACATTTATTATTTTAATATGTTAAACAAGGCAACTTACTGGTACATTTGTTTCATGCTGGAGACATTAATGATATTTCCTTACCTTAGCAGTTTCTATTACTTGTAACAGATTTTCTGAATTGCATAGTATTAACATTTTCCATTTTTTTTAAAAATGAGTTACTTTAGAACAGTTTTAGATTTACATATACTCTGTACCCAGTTTCCCCTATTTACTCATTACATTAGCATAGTACATTTGGTAAAATTAATGAAGCAATATTGATAAGTTTATTTTCTAGTTTATTTATAGACACATATAATCTATTTGCTAAGTACTTTGAAAAATTGAGCAAATAATCTAAATTTACCTTCTCATTCATTGTAAAACACGTCTTCCAGAATTACATATGAATTAATTTTACCTCCTTTCATTTAAATGCAACATTTTATACATATTTTTGGAATCTAATTTATTCTATTGTTTGATACTATTTATTTTGTTTCAATTCCTTAGTCTATATTTTTATAGTTTTTCATATATATTGGCATAAGCTGTTTTCTCATTTTCTTTCAGAATAATCTATATCATCCTGAGTATTATTCTTCTAGATTAACTATGGAATCATCTTGTCTTCAAAAAGTGTTTTTGAAATTTTTATTACAATATAATTAAACACAATAATTAGTTTGCGGAAAGTTAAAAGCTTTACATTACACATTCTTATTACACAATCTTTTTTTTTCTTTTTTTAAATTTTTGATTTTTTTTTAAATTGCATTTTAGGTTTTTGGGTACATGTGAAGAACATGCAAGATTATTGCATAGGTACACACATGGCAGTGTGATTTGCTGCATTCCTCCCCTTCACCTATATCTGGCATTTCTTCCCATGCTATCTCTCCCCAACTCCCCACCCCCCACTGTCCTTCCCCTATTTCCCTCCAACAGACCCCAGTGTGTGATGCTCCCCTCCCTGTGTCCATGTGTTCTCATTGTTCAACAGTTTATTTTGACAACCAATATTCCCTTCAGAATAAGTTGTTTCACACATTTTCAGATTTGTTAAAGAGTCATCAATAAGACAATAATTATGCGTGATTCTTTTTGCCATTTATTTTCATCTTCTCATGCCTTTAAATTGTGTCTCCATTTTCTCTACTGCTTTAGATTGCATGTTTTTTTCCCATTACTATTTTGGGGCATTTAAATTTCTTATTTTTTAAAGCAGGCTAGCCAGATTTTGGATGTTAGACTATTTTGTTATTTTGGAGATTGTCTTTTATGAGAGTTTTTCTTCTTTTTCATTAATTCCTGCTTTTATCTTTATTATGTTTTCTTTATCCTATCTTAAGAATTTTCTTACCTGCATTTAATACAATTAGTTTATTTTCATCTTTATTCTAGTAATGCAAATATTTATGGTTATAAATTAGTTTATTGGTACATATATGGTAACATTTCATGTAAAGAACATTTGTTCTACTGTGTAAGCTCAAGTCATTGGTTTTTGCCTTTTGCTTGTGCTTTTTCATTTATTGGATTTTGCTACAAGAAAAATACTTTATTAGTTTTCCTCCTTTTCTAACGTATTACTTTAATGTGCAATGCTATATTATTTCTCCCTCTCTCTCTAAAAATGAAAAGCAAACAAGAAAACAAAAATGACACCATATCTGTCTTGCTGAACTGTGAAAGTGAAATAGACACCCATGTTTTGCCCTGCACTGATGTCTATCACGGTGCCCCTACCCAATTCCTATCCAGGGTTAATAAGCTTCTCTGAATTTATCATCCAATTAGTTCCAGTGACAGTGCTAGTGAGTACGTCAAGAGTCACTACAGTGTGACTCTCCCTCACCTATGCCTGTGCATTAGGGAAGCTTTTTTTCTAACCAGGATCTATGCAGAAGATTGTGTTTCTGACATTGCTTAAGGTGGTGTAATTGTGGAAACCAGGATATAATATTTCTGAAGAATAAAATAACTGAATATGAGAATAAAAATAAACTGAGCACAAGAGTTAAATAAAAAAGAGCTTTTCTTAGCATCATTCCCATTGTCTCAGTTAATGAGACACTTATGCCTCCAAAATACCAGAAACTAACAGAATGGGTCTTTGGGACATGTATACTATTTTTAATATTCTATATTGATAATGTCTATAATGAATATTGAAGATCCTTGAAGGAATTCAAAGAAATTTTTCAGTATTTCCTAAAAGGAAAGTAAGAAAATTAACCATTGTGTTCATAATTCAGAAAATGTTTTAGATATAGAGTAGGCCTCCATTTCTCTGGAGTAATTTCTGAGAAAAGGCCTCTCTTTGACCCTCAAAACACTGTCCCACATCCTGGCTGATGACTGAAATCATGTTAGAATTAGGCTTTAGCCTCCACTGAATGTAACCATCCCTGTGGAGAATCAGTATTTAAGTCAGTGTTTTTCTACCTTTTAAGTCCATCTTCACTGTTCTAAAATATGTCAGTATTAAAACACTAACATAACCCTCAGTTGATAATACTTCAGTTATGTACACATTTCAACCATGCAATTTTTTTAGCTTTATACTTTACAGCTCATCTTACAAAAACAGACACAAACAACTAAGGCTTTTCTCTTCTCCATACAAATGTAAGACTACATTATTTTATTTGGTAGGCTTTATAGAATGCCCTGTTTTAACCTTACACCCATGAATGCCTCCCTCCCGAGCATATGCTTATTGGGAGAGAATTCTCCATGAGTCTGTTGCTTTTCTGCCCTTGTGAGCAGAGGCGCTGATCATCTCCTGTTCTGCACTTTTTTTAAGGACTTTTTATAGTGAACCACTTTGGAAGATTGAAATGCTGGCATCTGCCTGAGCAGAATGAAGGTGTATTTGCTGTCCACTGTAGCAAAGAGAATGTCCCTCTGGGCTATACATTGGGCAGCTTTGGTTGCAGTCCTTTATAAAAGATTGTGGTTTCTTAAGCTTGAGGTCCTCTCCTGAAATTCACCCTGCTGTGTGCAGACTCTATGAATTACAGCTCAGAGAATCCATGAAAATGTTGATATTCTGTCTGCCACTATTGCTACGAGCAAGAAGCTGGCCTTTGTCCCTGACTCAGAAGCCATGTCTTCTGCCAGCATCAGTGGAGCTGTAGCGGGACTTAGCAAGCTTATTGGTTTGTAAGCATAGTGAAATCTCAGCTCCCTCACAAGTCTTGGCATTGCTCTGTCTGAATCGGAGTTTCAAAATACTTTCACAGAAGTCATTTTCTATTATTTCTTCTTGAGCACTGGTTGTCACTGGGCAACAGGGCAGAAGAAGCAGTGGGAAAAGAGAACACCAGGTGCCAGAGGGAAGAAAAGGGGGCACAGCAAGTGGTGAGAAAAGACAGGAGAGAGAGGGAAAGAGAGAGAGAAAGAGACAGAAAGAGGCTGGCTGAGGCTCTGAGAGCCAACTCAATCCACTTTACCCGTGTGCCTGAGGGTGGTGAATTTGCTCCTGATAAGCATAAGACAGCCCTATTAGCATGTGTGTATATTAATTCTCAATCAAATCCACTCCTTCAATTAAAAATAAGACAACCATCTGTAGCTAATTCCACATTTCCTGAGATGACGAAACAGAAGGTTTTTTCCCAAAGAAAAGATAATCTTGAACTAATTTTCTAACTTCTCAAAAGTGTACAGGCTTTCCTAGATGTTTCTGTATATCTCTACTTTTCTCAAGGAATCTTACCAGTGTAATTGTAACAGATAGATTTCATTTCTCTAAAGAATCTCAATATTCATCCACAATCTCTGAGGAACCATTTAGCTAGCAATAAAAAACAACAACAAACCCCACAAAAACACTTGATCCTGAAAAAAAAAAAACAACAAAACAACTCTATTCAATCAAAACTTAGAAAAGGCCACATTTGAAGAGAAAGCACATAATGTAAAACATTCATTTAAAAACCAGCAAGAGATTGTTATGTTTGAATAATTACTGCATGAGTTTGAAACGTATACTATTTTAGCTTTCATAGTGTATTACCTGAAAATGAAAGTTTTGTATTTCTTAATGTTTACCACTTAAGTTGAATTTATTTTCATAGGGTGTCTTGCTGTGAAATTTTAATACTATTAATTATATAGATTAATAGTTCTTAGACTGTGAGCAGAACCTGTATTTGCCCTTAACTTGTGCTGTGATGTTGAAACCTTGATTAGTTAGAGGGCACTATTCCAGGCCACTGATCTCTCTGGCTAAATTCTGGCTCAGTTTTGGTTAACCACAATCACTCATTTATTCTTCTTATAAATCTTTCAAAAGTGTGTTATTGCAGTTTCTGGTTGTAGGAAAGACATTTCAGTGAATTTATAGTAGTCTTTCCTTGATAAATAAAAATGATTCAGGATTTTAGGCTGATTATTCATATGACAAATTATCACTGAAAATTACTATAAATGTATAAAATGTGCAGGATTAGGAGGCATCTGAGTAAGCTTCCAGAATGTAAATTTAAAGTTCGTTTGGTAAACAACAAAACAGTAGTGATGGTAAAATCCACAAATAGCAATTTGTTTCCAAATAACAACAGACAATTTCAATAAAGAATACTGGAAACCAGCCAGGTGCGGTGGCTCACACCTGTAATCTCAGCACTTTGGGAGGCCAGGGTGGGTGGATCACAGGAGTTTGAGACCAGCCTGGCTAACATGGTAAAACCTTGTCTCTACTAAAAATACAAAAATTAGCTGGGGGTGGTGGCAGGTGCCTGTAATCTCATCTACTCAGGAGGCTGAGGCAGAAGAATTGCTGGAACCCAGAAGGCGGAGGTTGTCATGAGCCGAGATTGTGCCATTGCACTCCAACCCAGGCCTACAGCAGTGAGACTCCATGTCAAAAAAAAAAAAAAGAAAGAATATTGGAAAACAACTATGCTGGCATTTTGGTTACCCAAGTTTTACTCAAAGCTTTCCTTTAGGCAGTGTTAAGACATTTTATATATTCCATTTTATAAATAAAATTTTTAAATCGATATTTTAAAAGTAAATGAGATTATAAAAGATTTATGAATGTTTTTAAAATAATCGTTTTTCATTTAAGTTTTTAAAATAATCAAGTTTTTCATTTGTCTTGAGTCATGAACTTTTAAAAAGCATTTTTAAAGAATCATAGCAATTTTTCAAGTCTTTAAGCATTCAATACTATATTACCAAGTCTCTGAAGTCAGTTTTGCTTAAGTCTTAAAATAATAAAAACTTTCTGCAAAAGTCTTCAAAGAATTTAAACTTAAGAGCTCAAAATTTTTGAACAATTTCAAAGAAAAAAACAAAAGTTACTGAAAGAATGCTGAATTACCTCAACAGCTTAGAAAACAAATATATTCATAAAGGTACCTTAGAAACAAATATATTGGTATTAAAGTAAATGTTTTACTATATTAGACATTGTTTATAACTTAGAAGAGTCAGGCAAAATATGTGCACTTCAAAAATCAGTTAATCACACCAAATTTTCTAATTCATGCCGAATATCACTGGATATTCTCCAACTTCTAGAAAAACTTGTCCACTGGTTTGCTAATACCAGGGTAGATGTGGTTGAATTCTTTAATTTCTTGCCTATTGCTTCCCTTCTTCTCCAAGGAGATCTCCTATTATTTATATTATTAACAATAGCTCTAATATTACTTTTTGTCTCTCTTATTCACAGATAGTGTTACCAGTGGAGCGTGTCCAGGTTCTTGGCCTTTTGAACAAAGAATTGGACAAAACACACAAACAGAGCAAGAAAAAAGCCAAGCAACAAAAGCAGAGATTTATTGAAAACAAAAATACACTCCATGGGGTGGAAACAGACCTGAGCGTAGGAGCTCAAGAATCCCTTTACAGAATTTTCTGGGGTTTAAATACCCCCTAGAGGGTTTCTGTTGGTTACTTGGTGTACATCCTATGTAAATGAAGTAGTGGTCTGCAATTAGTCTGATTGGTTTTGGAAAGCAAACAATCAGAGACTGAAGTGAAGTTACAAAATTATACTCCTATGCTTTCTGCAACCAATCTGAGATACTTTCAATTTTCTATCTGCCAGGCAGAAAAGAAGGGGGGTTTGCAAAAGGAAGTAGCCCCCAGTCCTTTTGTTACTTAGTTGTGGAAAGTTAGGGTTTTCCATTTGATTTAGTTCTAGGAAGTCAGCATGAATCAGCCTTAGGTTCCCTGCCTTCAGACCCCATTCTCCTGCCTCAATAGGAATATATTTGTAATTAGGAAGTCATCAGAGGCAGCAAATCTCAAGTATCACACTGTGTTTTACCTTTCACTGTCTTTGGAGCCACACCATTGCACTTGCCTGCACACTTAGCTATATATTCTTCGCATCATTCAGTAGTTGCTCTTTCACACTTGTGCCATTCTGTAATTTGTGATACTGCAGAAAAGTGACAGAGGAAGTTGTATTTTCTGGTAGCTATAGGGATGGCTGGTTCCAGATGACCAGTTCTCAAGTGGGCATGAAATACTGTCAGGAGTGCTTAAGAGAGGTTTTATTTCTTTGTGTTCAGGCAGGGATGCATATTTGCACTCTTCACTCAAGAAGAGATTTAAAATGAAGATTACATTTAAAATGAAGATTACACTTAATGCAGTATTCCTTCATCCTAAGGCTTCAAATGCTTTACATCATACTAATTCATCCTTTAGAGAAGACGGTGGCAAAAACGAAAAGTCTTTTATATTTGTGTCTTAACAAAAGCATAAAAAGAAAACATGGTCCATTCCTAGCTAACATTTTACTTTTAGCAAATTCAGCACACATTTGCTAGGTGGGCCTGACATTATCTACAGGAGAATTTGTCCAGCATATAGGTGTCATTCTCATCTAAAATGGTAGCCATCATTGAAAATATGAGAGATTTAAGTTTTGTGTATTAGTTTGCATGGGTTGCCATAACAAAGTGCCACTACAGGTGGTTTGAACCACAGACATTTATTTTCTCACAATTTTTGAGGCCAGAAGTCTGAGATCAAGGTATGAGTAGGGTTGGTTTCTTCTAATGTCTCTCTCCTTGCCTTTAGATGGTCCCAAGATATAGGATCTTCACATGGTCTTTCTTCTCCATGGGTCTGTGTCGTAATCTCCTCTTCTTACAAGGACTCCAGTTTTACTGTATTACAGTACATTCATATGACTTCATTTTAACAGAATTACCTTTTTAAAGAATCTATCTCCAACTACAGTCAAATTCTGAGTTACTGAGGCTTAGAGTTCCACCCTCCCTTTAATATAAATGTTGGAGTGGGAAGGACATTTAGCCCATAACAACTAGAATCCAGATAGCTGGCTCCTCTTAAAACCCCATCGTCTCATCTCCAAAACTCCTTAAATTGATAAGCAACTTCAGCAAAGTCTCAGGATACAAAATCAATGTGCACAAACCACAAGCATTCTTTTATACCAACAATAGCCAAGCAGAGTACCAAATAGTGAACTCCATTCACAATCGCTATAGAGAGAATAAAATACCTAGGAATAAAGCTAACAAAGGATGTGAAGGACCTCTTCAAGGAGAACTACAGATCACTGCTCAAGGAAATAACAGAGAACTGGAATCAGAAATGGAGCTTCAAGTTGTGAATGAATTGCTACAATATCATGATGACTTGAAAAAATGAGGAGTTGCTTTTTATGGAAAGGCAAAAAAAAGTAGTTTCTTGAAATCAAATATACACCTTGTGGAGATGCTGTGAAAATTTTGAAATTACAACAAAGGATTTAGAATATGACATAAACTTAAGTGGACATCTTTGTATCATTCTTGATCTTAGAGGGAAAACTTTTAGCTTTTTGCTATTAAATATGAAGTTATCTATGACCTTTTCCTAAATGGCATTATCATGAGGTTCAATTTTTATATATAGTATTTTGAGAATTTTTATTAAGAAAGATTGTTGAATTTTGCCAAATACTTCTCTGCATTTGTTTATCTTTCATTCTGTTAATGTGGTGTATCGTATTTATTGATTTGCATAGGTTAAAACATCCTTGCATCCCTGAGATAAAATTCACTTGGTCATAATGTCTGATCATTTTCATTTGCTATTTAATTTGATTTGCTAGTATTTTGTTGAGGATTTTTGTATCTATGTTAATCAGATATACTGTCTTACAGTTTTCTTTTCTTGTATGGGTCTTCTTTATCTTAGATGTTGATATAATCTCTTGCTTACTGTAGTTATTCTTTTGTAATCACAGATGATAATACATTTTGGGGCAGAATATTTTACTACTAGTAAAGCTGCTATAGACAAGCCAAGAGAATATTTTTAAAACTTCAGCTTAGGTGGTAAACTGAAAAAAAAGTTTAAAACCCACAACAATATTCTCCATTCTGTGCACACTTACACAAAGACACACACACACACACACACACACACACACACACACACACAAATCCTAAAAAGAAAACAGCAAGAAAAATCAAAACAATAATGACATGTACAGACTATTTTTAAAAAATGTTTGAGAATTTAATAAAACCACATTTTTTAACATTATTAATTTTTTTAGACACTTGGATTTACCATTAGCCTCATCAGAACTAAAGTTCAGCCGTCTATTTTATTTTTTTCTTCATGATTATATCCCTTTAACCAAGTGCCTAGGACATTGCAAGTGATAATAATTGTTGAACAAATTAATATAAAATCAGGTTAATATATCACAGTCAAATTTAATGATACCTATAATTATTATAAACATTTTCCAAAAAAAGGTTTAATTTTATTGAAGGTATTCTATTTCAAACTCCATCTTCAATTAGTTTTTATATTAATGACATTCATTCTCAAGTTTCAGGCCAGTAGATTTTAATCCACTGCTCATTCAAGGGTCAGACCTCCCTTTGATGATAAGATTAACACTGTAGCATTGGATGTGAAGATCAATATTTGAAAAAGAGATGTGAATACAACCATGTAACAATGAAAAGCAAAGAAAGAAAATGTATTGAACATCTAACAGAAACACCGATATATTTATTGATGCATTTAAAGAAATGATTTAACCAATTTATTTCCTTATAGCTATAGAATGAGATGCAAGTTGTTATTCCTCTTTTACACATGAAAAAATTGTGACTTAGAAAAATGAAAAGTCTTACAACTACTTAAGTGGTGGGGTTGGATTAAAGTTCTTAAGTGACTTCAAGCCTAAGACTTGTTCAAATTTTGCATTTGTATTATACCACACATTTCTTTCCAGATTAAAAGAAAACACTTTTTAAAATGTTATACACTTCATTTTGATTCTCTACGCCATTAATATCTTCTTCCAATATTTGTTAAATAACTCAGTCTCAATGTCAGTTTCTTGAATCTTTACATGGTATTTTAAATAAAAGGCTGCCTGCTTATTTTATTACTTATACATTCATAAATTTCTTGTACTATGCTTATTTAATCATCCATACATATCTCTACCAAATTTGTTCTGTCTAAACTATAATTTAAAAAATTTATTTTATTTACCTCCTATGTTTCTTCTTTCTTTCTATTTAGCCACTATAAATTCAAATACTGACATTTTTTGCAGGAGAATTTGTAATGTTTATGGAATAGATTCTTGTTTTAGGTCTGATATGCAAAGAGTTTTGAGGTCATCAGTTCCATTATAAAGCTAAAAAATCTGAAAATTGATTACTTTTCCTGGACTCCTAAGAGAACTGAGTTTGCAGAGCAAACTGCCATCAGAAATTTGGAGGGAGAGACAAATCTAGATAGTCACAGCTGAGATTTGCTTCACTGGAGCAGAAATTACTTAACTATAAACTGGTAAAACTTTTAAATAGAAATTCGGACACATTTTTGGAAATGAAGTGTGGATTTGCTTGACAGTAAGAAACTGCTAGGTCCAGGTGTGAAGGGACCTTGGACATTCCTGAGTTTTTTCTCCAGGAATTTCACTAGTTTTTTAAAGGTGAAGAGTCAAGAGAATTCCCCTCCTGGCTCTTTCAAGGGGAAAGGAGGAGTAACCATTGTTAAATGTAATACCAGATAATTCTCCATAATAAAGCCTACATTCCATCATAAAAGACTTTATCAGAACCTTATCTTCCCTGGAAAAAAGGCGTTTCCCTCCTTCCAGACCCTTCTAGCCTTCCTCTCCTACTTAAAAGAGGGATCATTTTGAAGGTCACAGCGCAGGGATACAGGGCCACTAAAAAACAGGAATTTAATTATAATATTATAGAATCCTTATCTTTCTGCACAGGTTACCACTACGTTATCATTACATCATGATCACAGTGGATTACAGCTGAAAAAGCTGCAAGGTGCCAACTCTGTTTGAGGAGGAACTCTTAAGGAAAACCAATGATTATATGGGAGATTTAAAAAGCAGGGTAGCAACAAAAGCATTTGAAGCCCTGGCACCTAAAGCTATAGCAATTATTGAACGCAGAGCAACAACTAGCCAATCTAACAACAAACATCACAATAAAGGCCTATTTATGTCAGTTACAATTACATATAATGTAATAGTGACACAGGAAATTTTCCCTGACCCCCTTGCAAGCCTTGCCACGAGGATGCCTCGCTTACTCAGCTCACAGCTCTCAACCCTTCAGGGAGGGGAAGCAAGCATGTGAGTGGATGCAGGAGATGGAGCAAGTGCTTCTGGGCAGCAGCAAGAACAAAATTCCTCTTGGGTCCCAAGGCAGCATCTAGGCAGGGAATACCTGTGACACTCAAAGCCCTAGAAGGCATGTGCTACAGTGCGTTCTTTTAGTTTTGCTGTCCGCAGATGGCTTAATCGTTAAAAATGTTAAACAGCTCTCTGGGCCTGCTGCCTTTTCACATGAGGTGGTTGATGTACCTCAGTGAGGACAGACGGTCAGTGTGACAGCCTTTAGGGTCTGCAACCATGGCAACTGAGCTCTTGTTCGGCATCCAGGAAAACTCAGGTCACATGAATGAATTGAAGGCTAGTAAATGTGGGGATTTTATTGCCAATGGAAGTGACTCTCACCTGGAAAGGGGATGGAGTGAAAATGTATTCTTCCCCTGAAGTTCAGCTGTCTCTGGTGGATTCTTCTCCAAAGTTCTGCCATCAAGCTGTCCCTCTGAAGTTAGGCTGCTTCTCTGTGACGTTCAGCTGCTTGTTCTCTTCTCCCCGTCTCTACTCTCTGACAGTGGAGCCTGGGGTTTTTATGTGTATAGGATGTGGGACAGAGATAGCCATGGGTGGTTTTGGAAAAGGCAACATTGGAGCAAAAAAAAAAGGAATGGATGTCCTCACTGTGGGCCACAGTTCTAGGCTTGAGGGTGGGCTTTGCCAGGGACCCCACTTTTTTCTGCCTTCTGTCCCAAACAATAGTAACTGATATAAACCATATTTATGTAATATTATTACACCTTACACCATATATAGCTGAGTATGAGATAAGAACTGGTTATTCAGATTTGTATTACTTATGGTACCACTTACAACTGTTTATATACTAATAAAAATAAAACCAATTAAACCTTTGTACCCTAGCATGCACTTTTTAATGTCTTTGTCATGTTAAAAACAGAAGAGAATCAATTACTCTCAGTGTTCGCAGATATCGAGGTAAAGTAAATCTTTACTTCTGACTTCACTCACAGGACATTTTTAAACTTCCCAGTTATTTTCACGTTTGCTAGTTACTCTGAAAGAAAACCAAGGCTGATACATCTGAGACCCTTCTTGGGATGATGATTTCTCTGCCTGTGGTTTCCAGCGATCCCTATAGACAGAACACACAGAATTATTTCATGCTTCACATGAAAGCCATTATCCACACCTAAATGAATATATTTTTTGAACTTCTTCATTCTGAGAAACATATTAGAGGAAACTGACATATTGAATTTCCTCAATTCCTTCTACTTTAATAGCTGTGATAACATGAGAGAAAGATGAAGCCTCTTTCCTTGAGGAAATAACATTTGAGTAAACATCTATTATATTATTTTTCTCTATTTTTCATTGTCTTGTTTTCTTATTGGCTAAAACAAATGCCAGCAGTAATATTCACTAGTAGCAACTAGGGACACCAAAAGGAATTTTAAAAAATGAATAACTGTCTAAAGTGCTTTGTTGCCTCCTTTCCACCTGGAAATCTGGATCTTGAGTATTCTGTCTCCAGATGCCTTGTCTTGGCTCTTGGCATGAAGTGTTTCTGACATGAGACCATTTGAATCCTCATATGACCAATTAAAATAGCCTCAACTGCCTATTTAGTAAGATTTGCTCAATAAACTCAGAAGAGTTAATGCTGGTACCAGAAAAATACATTCTTTTGTTATATGCAAATAGGGAAGCCAGAACAGACTTTATGTGACAGCGCATATTGTCTGTAAAACTGACTTTTAGTTTTGATGTGTGAATTGTTCAGGCTCTAAAACTGACACTGATATCACAAATAGGAGAGAAGTGAAATGATTATGAAAGAATATAATCAATAAGTAATGAACTGTAATTATTTATTGGACAGTAAATCAATAGAAGCTGCCTGTGCCCATTTTCATATTGTCACACACATAACAGATAACTAGGCATAATCAATAGAAAGCTAATTCCTATAGCCCCAAATAAATGACCGATTTCATAAATATTTATGTGTTCAATATATCAACTTAGCATAAACTCCTTCTGAATTAGTTAGTAATATCCTACACTGTTCATTCTTGATGATTTCCTATAGTCTATTTGTGAAGATTTAAAAAATACACTATTTATTTCATACTAAAAGTAAGCGTCGGGCATTGCTGTGAATATATCTTGTTCATTTATATGTGCCAAATTATCTACAGATTCAAAAAAACAATGATAAGACATACAAGAAAAGTCTTTCAGACTGGAAGAGAGTTATTCCAGGTGAAAATTCAGATTTACAGGAGGATCAGAAGAAAGGCAAAAATAATAAACACGTGTGTAAATGTAAAAACTATTTTTCTCTTTTTTGATTTCTTTAAATCAAGAAATTGAGTTATTTAGTGAAAATATAATAAAATGCACTTTGAGGTTTATAATAAACAGAGGTACAAGACAGTGATAGAACAGAGATTGATGAATATCAGCAGAGGTACTTGTTATTTCTCATATTATAAGTGAAGTGATAGGCATATGATAGGTAAAGTGGTATAATATTAATTCAAGTAACTTCGGGCAAAGTTAATTTATATAGTGACCTCTAGAAAAGCAACTGGTGGTTGGAGGCAAAGAAATATAGTAATATGTCCATACAAAGGATAAAAAATAAATACTGAATTAATTGAATGATTGATTTTAAAAACTTAATCATTCAAAATAAGCAGGAAAAGAGGACTAAAATTAAGTGAGGTATGTACCATTATCCTCATTTTACAGATAAGGATACTGATACCAAATGAAGTCAAAAAATTTGCCCAAGATTAAATAATTATTTAGTGTAAATTCTGTGATTCAGAGACCTGACTTATCCCAATTATGCTCAATTCTTAGACAATACTGAATAACACTTTAATTACAATTATATCTGAAGAAATATACAGGTTTTGACTGGATATGATTTGCATATAAATATTTCTGCTGAAAATAAAACTTTTAAATAAATGTGAAATAAAGTGGATTTAGGTAACCTCTTACTTTTTTATTGCTGTCTTTTCTTTCTGCTTCTTAATTATAATTCTTTTTTTTTTATGAGAGAAAGAAAGAAGAAGAAAGAAAAAAGAGGGAGAACAGAATTCTTGCTCTATTGCCCAGGCTGGAATACAATCTAGGAATAGGTATTAAAAACCTCTTTATGCCGATAATTGTACTTAACAACAGAGACAGGAAGGAATAAGGGAAGAAAATAACAAACAAACAGTCAACCAATATTTCATTTAAGTCTGTGAAATGCTATGCAAATGCTGAAGAGTGATTTACTTCCAATTATATAGTCACTTTC
>CAUYLG010015311.1:0-25056 GCA_963573385.1 Cacajao melanocephalus
TGGTGTCCTAAAAAAGTTATAATGCACTTTGGGAGGCCAAGGCGGGTGGATCACGAGGTCAAGAGATTGACATCATCCTGGTCAACATGGTGAAACCCCATCTCTACTAACAATACAAAAATTAGCTGGGCATGGTGGCACACACCTGTAGTCCCAGCTACTTGGGAGGCTGAGGCGGAAGAATCGCTTGAAGCCAGGAGGCGGAGGTTGCAGTGAGCTGAGATCACGCCACTGCACTCCAGCCTGGTAACGGAGATTCCGTCTCAAAAAAAAAAAAAAAAGTTCCTGGCTTAATGTTTTTTATTTTTTAAATTTTAAGGGGCAAGGTCTTGTCATGTTGCCCAGGCAAGTGATCTGCCAGCCTCAGCCTCCCAAAGTGCTGGGATTTCAGGGTGAACCACCACACCTGGCCCTCCTGGCATAACTTTTTTTGGAGACAGAGTCTCACTGTCGCCAGGTTGGACATGATTAACAGCTCACTGCAACCTCTGCCTCCCGGGTTCAAGCAATTCTCCTACCTCAGCCTCCCAAATAGCTGGGATTATAGGCATGTACCACCATACCCAGCTAATTTTTGTATTTTTAGTAGAGGCAGGGTTTCACCATGTTGGCCAGGCTGGCCTTGAACTCCCGACTTCAGGTGGTCTGCCTGCCTCAGCCTCCCAAAGTGCTGAGATTACAGGCCTGAGCCACTGCGCCCAGCCAATAAACTCTTATTACTGGCACGCAATACTGTGAGAGCATGGTACTCTACGGTCCTCAAGTCTTTCCACAGATATTGTCAATCTGCATTTATTGAAATGTTATTTAGATTCTGCTCATTTTTATAGGTTGTAATGATATTTGTTTGGATCCTAAATTTGGATTATAAATTGTCATCCTTCCTAGGGTTTCTTGTTATCTAAAAATTTGATCAACATTCCTAATTTACTAGTACTATCTCTTGTGTACATGGCTTCAAATTCTTTTGTGGAATGGGTAAGGCATAAAAAAAGTAATCACTAATATCAGAGGGGCCAAGAAGAGAGTCCTGGGGGCATATAACAGGTCAACCCACAATCAGTGGATTTATAGTTAGTTGGCGGTCAGTTACCAACTTCTCTATCTCCCTAGTGCTTTGACTTTACTATGTCCGGATTATTTTACCAGTTAACAAAATTAAAGAAGTCTCTAAGGCCAGTTCAGAATCACTTTCTCTGAAGTCCACAATGAACATGTTAAACTCTCATCACTCTTATTTAGCTGCTTTTGGTTCATTTGTTGTAGGTTTTCTTCCCAAATCAATGTCACTTATACGTCTGTAACTTGTGTTATCAGTTTCCTTCTTGAACTTTTAACTTCTTTTCAGTCTTCTAGGGTTTCTTCTATTTTCCTTTTAGTTCACTCCAATAAAGGCTCAACAAACTTGTGGGAACCCCTTGGTGACCCAGCTACTGTTTACCAGACAGGAGACTAAAATGTCTCAGAGAGCTAAGTGCTCCTTTTTATTTTTACCTCATTTGTCTTACCTTGAACTTTTTAGTTCCTTCTAACCACTTAGCGCTGCCCTTTTCAGACTGAAGCTAGTTCTCTTTGGCCAAAGACAGGAGACAAAGTATGGTCTAGAGTTCAACTTTCTGTCAACATGTACTGGCCTCCAACAGATCTTTTTCCTTCCTGCTGACACTGGACATAATCTCTCCAAACTCTTTTTCTCATCAACAGAATGGGAATATCCACTCTGTGAACCTGTTATAAAGGTTAAACGGGATAATGTATATAAAAATGCTCTGGAAACACAATTAAGTACCTGCATGCCAAGGGGTCCAAGACCTGCTCTCACCCACAGCTGACCATCTGTTAGCCAGGGGTGGCCCTTACGTGATACTAGCACTCTTTCCTCAGGACTCAAGCTCTCCTGAGGCAGTATGCCCAGTCCTCCTCCAAATCAGCATAAGAGCAGAAAGTGGGACTTAGGACCACTTTTGGCACTAGATAGAGAACGTTTTTCTAATTAGCAGACCCAGAGGCACCCACATCATTCTGTCTGTGCGGGAGCCTTAAGCCTTCCCAAGCTCAGCAGTTCAATGCTGCTGGCATGAGACCATTCTTTTGTGCCAAAATCAGAGGCCTTTAGCACCAAACCCGACTGGCATTGCCTTGAGATAACTATGGAGCGAGCAAGGCTGAGACTGGTTTTCTGAGCACCACTTGGTCAGACCTGCCATTTCCCCAGTAACTCCCCCAATGCCATGTGGAGAAGCAGCAGGGGTATGGGCAGAATTAGCCTCAGAATCTGGCTGGCAGGGGACAACTGGAACATGCCTGCAGGCTTTTCAAAGATAGTAAAAACTTTTAACTCTATTTCTTCCAACCTCAGTCATGGATGTTGAACACTGTGGACACCTAGTGGCATGAAAGCATTACTAGCTACACCATTCTTAGGTTTCCTAAGTCCAATAGTCAATGCCCACAGTGGGGCTCTCCCCGATAGAGGAGATTCAGATTCACTTTATATTCTATTTCTTCGTGAGAATGCCAATCTAAAGAAATATTCTGTGGCTACTAAAAATGGGACACCAGATGTGGGCATTATCAAAAAAAGGCTTCATCTTTCTCCCCATTTTTTTTTTGTGGAGTCTCACCTTGGAGTACAGTGGTGTGATCTCAGTTCACTGTAATCTCTGCCTCCCAGGTTTAAGTCATTCCCCTGCCTCAGCCTCCCAAGTTAACTGGGATTACAGGCATGTGCCACCATGCACAGCTAATTTTTGCATTTTTAGTGGAGACGGGGTTTCACCATGTTGGCCAGGCTAGCTTCAAACTCCTGACCTCAAATGATGCACCTGCCTCAGCCTCCCACAGTGCTGGGATTACAGGCATGAGCCACCACACCCAGCCTCTCCCCATGATTTTCTAATCCTCATTTACTATTTGAATCTGAAACAGACTAAACTTCCCAATGAAGGAATCTCCCTTAAAAATATTTGATTAAACAATGCCAGTTCTCTAAGAATCCTTTTAGGCTAGGTTTGCCAGGATACATTAGAATGTTTAAATAGGCTCCACCTAATCCTTTCCCCCAGTACTCTTACTTCCCTTCTAAAGGGAATAGAAGAAAAACAGGTGCTGAGACACCTTATACCATGCAACTAAATTCATTTGTAAAGATTACTTTACTGTCCTAGAAAAATACATGTTGCAAATTTGAGGGCTAAAACTTAACCACTTTAGAGGCTTCCTGAGGGAGAGGGGATAACCTTTGAATATCAGACTCTGTGGTAATGTGTGGGAGAGGCATATTAAATATAGTTGGGTCAGGTGAATTAAAAAAAAAAAATCCCTTTTCCTCATTTTTTTTTTCTAAAAAAGGAAAATCAAATTGCCATCTGTCTGGCTTATTTTGTATGTGCATGTATATATAGGAACAGCTTAAGGGGAAGGGTTATGTCATGCAATGAGGCAAAAACAAGATGACCTCCTCTGACAGAGGAGCCTTAGTGTTGTAGAAGGGAAGCAAGGCAGAGGTCCCTGGAAAGGCTTAGAATGAAGCTGCTCCTGCCTGTTCCTCCCGAGAACCCAGAGCAGTAGTGGTCCAGGGCAGAAAGCATAATGATCTCTCTTGAGGATTCCTATCTGAACACATCAGAAGTCCTATGAATGCAGATAGGTCTGTTTCAGAATATAAATGGTAGTGACTTCCTGTGCTCCTGAGGCGGGGCAAAATAATCCATGAACACGTAATTCTTCTGGGCAATGTTTCTGGACTGGCCAGCAGAGGACCCTAGGAACAGAGGTTGGGGCAGAGTTGGGGAGAAAAAAGGCTCCAGAGATGGGATGTCTTCAGGGGAACTTTGAAAAATGTCCTTTGTTCCAGCATTCCTAAGTGACCGGCACTGGTGAGCCTGGTCTGAGTTGTCATCAGTGTCACTGCTGAGGCCAAGGGCCAAAGGTCAAGATGCCACTTTAGGTTGATAAGAAAGTGCATCTTAAGGCCACTGAGGGCTGCAAAATGGTTTGTGGCTGGGCCACAAGGAGCAAATGTAGAAAGGGCTCCCCTTTTTAGATGCCGATGGTTTGTAGAACTCGCCTCTCGTTGTCATTAAGGTGGCCTGAAAACATTATGTAGCAGGGCTGCTGAGCAAACTGGCAGAGGAAATCTGTCAGATATGCCTGAAGGAAAGAATAAGAGTGGCATTAGTGAGAGGTTGCAAGGTCACCCATTTGCAGTGGAGCAAGAACCACAACCAAATGGCACAGGGAATGCTGGTTTTTAGACAAATGCCAGCTCCCTGAGCGATGGTCTTTCATGTTCTTGGATCTAGTTTAGGTAATTCATTGGGAAACAACATTTTTCCAAGGCTGTATCACCCCAAAACCTTCACAACATAGCCTCTAGAAGCTGAATTACAATACATCAAGTGCAAAGTTCCACCCCCCGCTGCCAAAGCCCTTGACTACTCACCAAGACAAGGACCCTTTCCTGTGAGGCGCCCATGCTAAACTATAAATGGATTTTTTGTTTTGTTTTGAACACAGGATCTTGCTCTGTTGCCCAGGCTCGGGTGCAGTGGTGTGCACAGCTCACTGCAGCCTTGACCTCTTGGCCTCAAGTGATCCTCCCGAGTAGCTGGGACCACAGGTGTGTGCCACTATGCCGAGCTAATTTTTAACTTATTTGTAGAGACAGGGTCTCCTGTGTTGCCCAGACTGGTCTTGAACTCCTGGGCTTAAGCAATCCTCCTGCCTTGACCTCCCAAAGTGCTGGGATTACAGGCATGAGCCACCATGCCTGGTCATAAATGGATTTGAGCCCATATTCCTGTTTCCGTGGCCTGGGACACTGTCATTTGCAAGGCATCTCTGGACACCCTCACCTGCAGATCAATCTGATAGAGAGGATCCTTCAGGGCATCAGGGTCATCTTCCTCATCATCCTCGTAGTAATCCTCCTCTGTCAGACATAGCCAACACATACCAGGTCAGGACAAAGGCCCATGATCAGACCCTGAGTGGTGATACTACCACATGACTGAGGCAGAAGGTACGAAAGCCCAAGGAATGTCCCTGTGGGCCCACGTCTCCCCTTTCTTGGGTACCCTATTCTTGGCACCAGTGTGCAAAGAAAAGGTATTTACCACGGCTGTCCTCTTATCAAACTGCTTACCATATTTACTTGTAGCAAGAATGTCAGATAAAAGTTGGCCAGCTAAACCATCTTCCTCCTCCTCCTCTTCCTCCTCCTGGTCCTCCCACATATCATTGGAGTCATCTACTTGGAGATGAAAAGCAGCTAGAGCACATTCATACATTTCCCCTCCCCAAATCCAAACAGGCCCGAACAGAAGGGCCTCAAAGGCTTCTGTAATGTGGCTTGTAGTCCCCAGTGAAAGAGAACCAGAAATGGCCAAACCCTCCTGCTAAGTTTGAATGAAAGAACCTGGAGAGATAAAAGGTTGAGAGGGTCCTAAGAACCAAACCAAAGAATGGCTGTGTTAGCTTGCCTCCTGGCTGCCTCCCACATCAGCCTCTGTGAGATTTCACAGGGCAGACTGGAGAAGCAGCTCTTCAACATGCCTAGCACCTAGCATGCTGCCAGCCACAGAACAGCCATTCCGTCAATTACTTTTTTTTTTTCAATCAGTGACTCAACAAACAAGTTGATAATTTGACAATCTGTAACTTGATCTGCCAGGTTAAAAGTCTCCTGGGAGTAGGGCCTGGTGCACCTTGATTCCACTCTGCTGGAGTGGCCTGGCGAGCGGCATTAGCCTCCATGACGTTGGAGAGCTCGTTGATGATCAGCTTTAGGATCTTCACCAGCAAAGGAATGTTTGTCCAGCGTTCTGGGTCTGGGAAGGAAGAAAAAGGCTTCAAGTCAGAGTGTCACTGGGCTTACTTCTGGCAGTATCCCTGTCCCCTCCTCAGTGCCACTCACCAGAGCTCACCACCCCTCAGGCTTTCACTGTCCCTGACTATATCCAGCCTCCAAAGAGTGATTTAAAGTTAAATAACTTTATTCTGTTTGGTATTGTAACGCTTTAGAAGTTGGGAGAGATGAGAGTTCAGGGATGAAAGGAGGTAGAGTCTTGTTAGTAATAACTGAAACTAAGGAACTGTATAGAGCCAGTACTCCAGTCCCAAATGGCTTACAATTTGAGAGACAGCAGAGGTAATTATAAACCTACATTAAAGACAGCAGCTCTATACTCCCTACCTGCAAATCATTGGAGTTACAGGCCAAAGGCAACTCAATAACAAAGACATGCTGACTATCTGTGCCCAAGCCTCAGAATGAAGCTGGAAGCTGGGATGCTTGGCACCTGAGACTATTTTGTTTTGTTTTGAGACGGAGTCTCGTTTTGTTGTCGAGGCTGGAGTACAGTGGTGCGATCTCGGCTCACAGCAACCTCCGCCTCCCAGGTTCAAGCGATTCTCCTGCCTCAGCCTCCCAAGTAGCTGGGATTACAGGCGCACGCCAACACACCTGGCTAATTTTTGTATTTTTAGTAGAGACGGGGTTTTAACATGTTGGTCAGGCTGATCTCGAACTCCTGACTTCAAGTGATCCATCTGCCTCGGCCTCCCCAAATGCTGGGATTACAAGCATGAGCCACTACACCCAGCCTATTTTTGACAACAGGAAGGAACTGTATGTTCTGATCACTTTTACACCTAAGTTTCCTGCCTCTTCTTTATCAAACCCATCACCAACAATTATGTTTTAAAAATATACACCATGGTGCATTCCTGCCCTTCACCCAGGTATCCTTAGCCCCTTCCTATAGGGAGAGGATTGGAGGAATCGCAGCATCACCCACTTTTGGCTGACTTGGAGCGGGTGCGGATGCCCTCATCCATGCTGTAGATCTCCTCTCCCTTCACACGAATATCCTGTAGCCGTTTGTCATCTGCATTGATGCCATGCTGGAGCAGCTTACAGAGTGCCACAGAGCTGGCAAGGAAGAGCCAAAAAAAAGGTCAATCAGCCACCCATCCAGAGAGCATTCCAAGGAGATAAGCAATTATGTCCTAAGACCCTCTATTTGATAGTGAAAATTCTGTTAACTAATTAGGAGAGCTAAGAGAGTTCAGCTGAAAATGAGATTTTAGCATTCATGAGATGGTCTAATGAGATCTGTTTTTTTTTTTTTTTTTTGGAGACAGGGTCTCATTCTGTCACCCAGGCTGAGTGCAGTGGCGTGATTATGGTTCACTGCAGCCTCGACCTCCCTGGGTTCAGGTGATCCTCCCACCTCAGCTTCCCGAATAGCTGGGACTACAGGTAAGCACAACCATGCCTGGCTAATTTTTGTATTTTTTTTGGTAGAGATAGGTTTCACTACATTGCCCAGGTGGGTCTCACGCAATTCGCCTACCTCATCCTTCCAAAGTGCTAGGATTACAGATGACCTGTTCTTCTTGAACAAAACTAGGGTGGGCAAGCATCAAGATGGCTATCCATATTGTAAGGTGCAATGAGGTGATAAGAATCAGTGGTATAAAAGTCCAGGATAGGAAGTTAGGAAGCCAGGGTTAGAAGGCTCGGGGTTTTTAATTAATTAATTTATTTCTGAGACAGTTTTGCTCTTGTTGCTCACGCTGGAGTGCAATGGTGTGATTTGCCTTCTGGGTTCAAGCGATTCTTCTGCCTTAGCCTCCCAAGTAGCTGGGATTACAGGCACCCACAACCACATCCAGCTAATTTTTGCATTTTTAGTAGAGACAGGGTTTCACCAATTTGGCCAGGCTGGTTTCGAACTCCTGAGCTCCAGTGACTCACTTGCCTCAGCCTCCTAAAGTGCTGGGATTATAGGCTTGAGCCACTGTGCCTAGCCAAGGCTTGGGTTCATAAAGGAAAATAAGCCACTAGCAGCACTTAGATGTGTGAAGTCTGTGGTAGAGGAGGGATCTCTAGTAAGCAGAGATCAGAAATATATAGTCTACCTGTGTTGACTGTCTTTTGGAAAATTCAAGATGGCAGCTATTCACATACATGGGTTAGCAATAAAGAAAGACAAGGAAAATGGAATACAGACGACCATTAGAAATGTCAAACAAAAATCAATGGAGCAAATCAGGGAAAAAAAGAAATGTGGGTCAGGAGCAGTGGCTCACACCTATAATCTCAGCACTTTGGGAGGCTGAGGCAGCAAGCAGATCACTTGAGGTCAGGAGTTCAAGACCAGCCTGGCTAATATGGTGAAACCTTGCCTCCATTAAAAATACAAAATAGAATTAGTTGGGTATGGTGGTGCATGCCTGTAATCCCAGCTATTCAGGAGGCTGAGGCAGGAGAATGGCTTGAACCTGGGAAGTGGAGGTTGCAGTGAGACAAGATCATGCCACCGCACTCCAGCCTGGGTGACAGAGCAAGACTCTGTTTCAAAAAAAAAAAAAAAAGAAGAAACATGAATGGTGGCAGAATGCCCAAAAAAGAAAGAAAGATGGGGGTTCTACCTGACTTTGCCTTCATACTGTCCATAGAACAGGTGCTGTCGGCTCGTCCACTCAGCCATCACAAACTCTAGGGCAGGTTTGCCAGTAGGTCCTGGGAGGCTACACAGGAACTCCAAGAGAGGTTCTAGCTGAGTGTGCACCAGATGAGCGAACACCATGATCAGAGACTAGGAGAAAATAAGGACATTTGCTTCAGGGAAATTAATTTCAGAGACATAGGAGATGTGAAGGAACTGGCCAGTCAGATAAGAAACAGAGTCTCCACTGAGGGTATTATCCACAAGAAAACATGGAGGTTTCCTTGTCCATGTTTCTTAGGCCTGACAGATCCCATTTTACTTAACTGCCCTGTAAGGATAGTAATAGGGTAAAAACTCAGGACCAAAATACTAATTTTCATCTCTGTCAGCCAGGGGTTAGGAAGCCACTCCCAACTGTTCTCTTACCTGCATGACACTGAGCGTCTCTGCCTGCTGCATCTTACTGAGGATGGCACGAAGAATCTGGTCTAGATTCTCCCCCAGCTCCTGCCCTGCCTTGGAGATGAGGGTGGAAACAAGGCGGCCCACAAAGGCCGCAGTGAACTCTGAGGTACGGGGATCCAGGAGCTGGCTCACCACTTGCATCACATACCACAGTCCATTGTGGCCCTGCTCATCATGCCACTGGGCAACTTGTTCCAGGGTCACTGACACATAGGCCCGCAAGCACTCTCCACCATTCTGGGGAGACAGGGGTGGCAAACAAGATTAGTAATCGAGGACAGATGCCAGGAGGATCCTCAGTCTGTATAAACAAATGTTCTCAGAGGCCTATGCCTCATAAAAGCAGTGAGTGTATAGGGTTTGTGGTGGGCTCATACCACTGGAGTCAGGAATTTACTGTTATAGACATAAATATGCATTACACAATCCCCCCTTTACCTAATCAGCTATCTCAAAAATGCGTTTTTTTATCACAAGGGACAATGGCCAAGCAAAATGAATTTTAATTAAAAAGATCTATCTCTGGTACTGAAAAAATATGTTTACAATCTGGCAATAATTGGGGATACTATAGGTCTTTATATAGGTCTTATACAAACCACTAGTTGCCTAGGGATTTCCAAGCTGATCAATATTCACTAGCAAGTTCCTATAACTTTTATAATCAATCAGTAGTACACACCTGAAAAGATAACCAGTTCACACAAGAAACAAAAAGAGAAAAAATATTCAGGCCTCTCTCCCCTCGCTAGAGGCCCATCAATCACTCTGCTGACTTTATTAACAGAATACGCAGAAAGACTTTCTTATGGCCCCAAGTCCAGATGTCTATAATCTCTTTCACAGTAGCAATACACAATATAGATAGACAGGGTGGTTGGTATCCATATTTTTTAAGATTGTAACATGCTCCAGAGCACCAGAAATGCTTGGCTTTTGCAGCCTGAACCCTTCCTGAATCCGCTAGGTAAATATGGAGTTGAGGAATTCCATATGTCAAAAGCATAAAACCATGTCAGATTTCTCAGCACATTATAAGCCCATGGCTGGGGAGCTATCTTCCCTCTTCTAGTCTCAATGTCTCAGATACCTGCATGGTGGCATTGTCATCTGTGTGAAGGGTACACTGTGCCACAGCAGGGAAAGCTTGGCAGATAAGAAGCTGTGAAAGGGGAGGCTTTGTATTTCGTACTACTGTAGTCAGGATATCAATGGCTGTCTGAAAGAGAGAAGAAAAAGAAGAGTCAGAATTGCCTCTGGAATGCGGGGTGCCCAACAACCAAGATCCTTACTGGATGGGTATCACACAGCAACCCACAGAAAGCTTATTAATGAAAGACAAGTTTCCAAAAGAAAAGGAATAATTAAATAGGCAGTGCTCTCAGCCTCCTCATTATAGCTTACTAATTGATTAGCTCTAGGGGTGGGCGGTAGTACATGGTGGTGGACTGGATAACCAGGTAACATACTTAGTGGTGCTGTGCAGCAGTGGCACTCTACTCAATTTATTGAGGGTACCTCTGAAACAAGAAGAGCCATTTTCTTAAAGTTTCAGAGAATCACCCACTGTCTTTGTGGGCAAAATAGCTCAGCAAAATCACCCCATGAATCTCTAATACTATTAGGTTCTTGTCAGCTAGATGCATCTGTGGGTGGCACTTGTAGATAGATTTCTCTCTCTCTCTCTCTCTCTCTCTCTCTCACACACACACACACACACACCCCCACACCCCTGTAGCCACTTACCGCACAGAGCCCTGCAGAGAACTTATCTGCTGAGGCCTGCATTATGCTTACCAAAGTGGGAATCAGCCTCATTTGTAATCACACACACACCTCCACACCTCCCCCCAACCCCTTGGAGCCACTTACTGCACAGAGCCCTGCAGGGAACACACACGCACACACACACCCCTTGTAACCACTTACCGCACAGAGCCCTGCAGGGATCTTGTCTGCGGGGGCCTGCATTATGCTGACCAGAGTGGGAATCAGCCTCATTTGCATTGGACCCTGACAGGCTTCAATCTGGGACAGCTCCTTGAAGATGTCCTGAGCCAGTGAGGCGACGACGGGATCTGAAGTGGATAAGGCAACACGGAATCCCCCTGCCTGATGGTCTACATCTGCTTTTCACTTAATGATGCCTGTTGTTTGGCCCTAACCTAACAACTTTTGCATTGATTACATATCACATATCCGGGACCTTAGTGAGGCCACATGAATAACCTGAAAGAACAGGAGATACGCTAAATCTCCAAGAGGTACAAGTTTGTATGGCTTCATTAAAGTAGGGACTAGTCATTAACAGCTACTCCTAAAACAAAATGTGGCTTTTTCTACAGAAAATCTTTACAGTCTTTATTCTTGTGAAACCTGGATTATAAAACCAAACGCTAAAAAAAAAAAAAAAAAAGCAAACAAACCAAAAAAACCCAACTGATACTTTAAGAAGACATGAAAGTTATAAAAACTGCCAAAACACTGACTTTGATGAATGAGAGAAATCATACATATCTCCCACGGGGTAGCCATAGTAGACATGAAGAACTCCCACAGCTATCTCTGGGGCAAAAGGCAAAACTAAAAAGCAGAGCCTTATGAAGAAAGGGAACATTAGCTCAACCTTCTTTATTTGTATAACAAAATCTCCTTCTCTATTTAGTATGCAAAAATATATGCAATGTGCATCAAAGTTCTGAATTATGTCTCTGACTTACCAGCCCTTTATTATCTTTTTCCCTAAGCCCTTAGTAGAGAGTGTTACAGAAATACTCTATTTTTTAATGCTGCTACATTTACAGCACAATTCTATTTTTTGCTAATCGAAAGCCAGATTCTTTGCTTATGATGTTAGAACTATAGCATCATAGCTAAGACCAGACCCAGGGAATCTTTCATTTAAATTTACCAGCCACCATCTTTTCTTTGGTGCCCCTCATAACACATCTTCCCTGGTGGCATACCATTACTGTACTTTAGGAAAATGGCGATGGTGAAGGGGCAGATTTTGCTTTCCATGCTTGCTGTGAATTCGGGGTCTACTGTACAAACGATGCACAGGGTCTCCATCACCAGGTTGAGGACCTCTGAGCTGAACTGGGCTGCTAGGTGAATTAAGCCATCAAGGATGCTGGGGAGGAAGGGCTGGAGCACGTGGGTACTCTCTGAGACTTTCAGTTGGTCACAATAACTAGAGAGAGATAGATAAGCAAGAATTATTTAAAAAAATTCAATCCCTGGTTTTTCCAATCAATCTCACATATGATAGCATTTATATGTGTAGCTTTATAAAGCTACTTCTAAAGTTAGGTAAGTTTCTACATCCTTCTGTGATGTATTATATAAACATCACCACCACCATCTCTATGTTCTCTAATTTATTTCTGCTTTGACTTTTAGTATTTTCTAAAAAATTTTGTTTTTCTTGAGGTTGTTTTTGTTTTTGATTTTGCATCCTGAAACAAACAAAATTTATGTAAACATTCTATGTACACTTTCATAATCAGTCCCACTATAGTTTTACTGTATTAGCCTCTTTTCAATCAAATACTTATTGAATGTTGCTTACCATGTCCAATAGGATAAAATTGTTAAAAATATATCGTCGAGGGCCAGGCTCGGTGGCTCAGGCCTGTAATACCAGCACTTTGGGAGGCCAAGGTAGGTGGATCACCTGAGGTCAGGAGTTTGAGACCAGCCTGGCCAACATGGCAAAACACCATCTCTACTAAAAATGCAAAAAAATTAGGTAGGCATGGTGGTGTACACCTGTAATCCCAGCTACTCGGGAGACTGAGGCATGAGAATCACTTGAACTTGGGAGGCTGAAGTTGCAATAAGCTGAGATCATGCCACTGCACTCCAGCCTGTGTTACACAGAGAGACTGCCTCAACAACAACAACACAACAAAAAATACCAACAAAACAACAGCAAAAAAAAAATTGTCTAAGTCTTTACTTTTGTTTATCTTTAGAATGGCAATAAGTTAAAAGGCAATAAAAACTAAGAACCTAGTACAGAAACAGGCACTTAGCAGGTACTCAGTAAATGGTTTTTATTTATTTATTTTTGAGATAAGAGTCTTGCTCTGTTCCCAAGGCTGGAGTACAGTGGCGCAATCTTGGCTCACTGCAACCTCCGCCTCCTGGGCTTAAGCGATTCTCTCGCTTCAGCCTCCTGAGTAGCTGGGATTACAAGCGACTGCCACCATGCCCAGCTAATTTTTGTATTTTTAGTAGAGACGGGGTTTCACCATGTTGGGCAGCCTGGTCTCGAACTACTGACCTCAGGTGATCCGCCCGCCTTGGCCTCCCAAAGTGCTGGGATTACAGGTCTGAGCCACGGTGACCTGGTTTTTCTTAACTTAAATGTTTTGTTTAAAATGTCTTATAACATTATTTGTGTCAGCTTTCAAAGGTCCACAATGACCAGTGAAACTGTGGGCTTTAAGCTCAGATCTGTCCATAGATTTTTTGATTTTTGGTCCATAATGTTTGATTCCAATACTACCCTGCTCTGACCAAACTTCTCCTAAAAAGCTGATGTGAAACCTGGCTTTGGTCAGCTCTCAACTCCTTAGACTAGGTTTTGGATTCATCCCTTGACCAGCATTCATCTGTCTTCTCCCTCCCTCCATTTCCCACTTCTAAGGGTTTATAGTTACTTTGCCCCTCTAATGAACTTGAAACTGTACATTCTGCTAGATCATAGAGTTTGCATCACCCGTCTACATCATACTGGGTCTGGTATGCCATGCTAAAAGTTTGGACTTTATTTTGGAAGTCAGTGTTTCTTTAACTTAAGTGTTACTCCTAACACCTAATCTTCCCTTTACTCTACCCTAAAGTCTCCAGGGGAAACTGATGCCCCAGGAAAATGTTATATATTTATCCTGTGGCTTCCTGTACCACCTGACATAATATGACTTTCTTCTGAAGTACATCTATCTCAGTTTGAAGAGAACAACTGGGAACCATGAATAACTTTAACTGCAGGAGCAACAAAGTCAGTTTTCTATTTTAGAAAGATCAACTTGACAGCTCAAATAATATGGACTGCAGAAGTGTGAGGCTGCAGATAGAACAATCAGGAAGCTGCCGCAGTAATTCAGGCAAGAGAAGTAGAGAGTATAATCAGGGTAGTAGCAGTGGAAGACTCGAGAAGGAAGAGATGAGAGGCCAAGGAACCAAGATCTAAAAGGCAAATACCTGGGATATCTACCTTCATTAAAACAGGGAATACAAGATCTTTAAGTTCAAGATCTAATGTTACAAGATTTCTACCTTTACTAAAAAAGAAAATACAGGTAGGACAGGCCTGAAGGTGGTAAATGGTAAGCTCAGTAGTAAGTACGCTGATTTTCAGGTACTTATAAGCTATCCAGCCTGGTATAGATAGTAGGCAATGGATATATTAGCTTGTAGCTCAGGAGAAAGTCTGACATAAATTTGAGTTGAAAAATGTGACACAAGTATAACTGTCAATCAGTATCTTGTTTCAGAGATGAAGGCAGTTTGGAATGATACATAAACTATGACATGAAGGAATAAATTAAAACTGGGGCTAAGGAAAAAAGAAAAGCAAGGGTGGAATGCTGACCATTAAGAAGTTACTAGTGACATTAGAAAAAACAGTTCCAGGCTGGGCACAGTGGCTCATGCCTGTAATCCCAGCACTTTGGGAGGCCAAGGTGGGCAGATCACCTGAGGTCGGGAGTTCGAGACCAGCCTGACCAACATGGAGAAACCCTGCCTCTACTAAAAATACAAAATTAGCTAGGTGTGGTGGTGCATGCCTGTAATCCCAGCTACTTGAGAGGCTGAGGCAGGAGAATCACTTGAACCCAGGAGGCTGCAGTGAGCCGAGATCACACCATTGCACTCCAGCCTGGGCAACAAGAGCAAAACTCTGTCTCAAAAAAAAAAAAGGAAAAAGAAAAACAAACAGTTCCAATAATGTGACAAGGACATAAGCCAGTCTGCAATTGGCTGCTAAACTAAATAGGGAATGACCAAATGGAAACTCTTGACTGAAGAAAAGACAGCTAACGATCCATTCATAGGACAATTCTTAACCGAGGATCCACAGATAGGCTTCAAGGAACCCAGTGTTTGACAATGAATATAAAATTCTGTGAACACATGAGTGTCCATTTCTCTGGCTTGCATATCCATAGCTTTTGTCATCCTTCAGAGAGATCTGTTACATCTCTCAAAAAAACCACTAAACCACTGCCCATGTGGTCCAAGAGATTTGAACATTAAAAATAAAAATTTTCTTCAGATTTCTCCTGATTATAAAATGTAAACTTGTTGAAACAAACAAACAAAAACGTTTTAAATATATCACAGAGAATGAAAGTATGCCTAGTGTACTGTTGTCCACCTAAAACACTCTGGAAAGTAATCGGCTAATTTTACCAAAAGTACTTTCACATTCATACCCAACTCCTCTCACAGCTTGCAGCATCAAACATTTCCATAAAATCACAATACAAAGTGGTTAATTCTCCATCATACATTCATAATTTGTTTTTTAGTTTAGTCAAGTAAGATATGCACAGGTTTTAATGGTTTTGTCCTTATTTGGTGAGCAAATACTTTTAATCTTACACTGACACTTGTCACGGGGGACATTTACTATTTTTTCTAAATATCTCAAGAAATAATTAATGCATATGAATGAAATAAAGTTTCACAAAGGTCAGAAGCTATGCAGGCAGTGACCACAGGTATACACTCAGAAAAACCCTTAAAATAACACTCATGCCTTAAGCAGGTTAGGGCTCTCTCTTCTCAGACATTTACAATGGTCTTAGAGCTTTTTGAAAAGCTGTACTTAGTTTGCCTGTTAAAATGATACTTTTAATTATTTTAGAGCCAAAGATCTGCTTCACCTAGACTGAAGCAGAAAAAAGATGGGACTCTGTTTATGGTCTTAACATTAAGCATTTAATTAAAATGCAGGCAGTTCTTGAATGCTTTCTAATGCATATAATACACGGCATCCCAAAAGGTACTCCTCTGCCTCAAAAGGTAAGACAGGGAAGGCTTGTGGAAAATAAATTTTGTGTTGGTAGTTTTAGGATTCAGCTGGGATGCTTAAGTTTGAACCTTAAAATATTCATTAAAACAACAATGGTCCTTCTAGTCTGTGTAGGATTATAAATAACTGACTTTTGATCCATTAGCGACACTGGCTGTAAGAAAGACAGGTAAAACTGGGAAAAAATTAGCAGAGAGATTTCTAGGCCACATTATCCCAGATTTGGTTTCTAATATGAATATAATCAACAACATAATGATGTGGACTCTAATCCTGCTTCTATCATTTATCACTTGTGCCATCCTATGCAAAACATTTTTCTCTCCAAGCCTCGGTTCTTCACCACTGAGAGAAAGGGAGTTGCCTAGATGATTCCAGAACTGGAGTGAATTTAAAGAGGAAGAGGAGCAGAAAAGAACAAGACATCTTCTGGACTCATAAAAGCCACGTCCCTAGATGGATTCTTTCCTTGTCCTTCCAACATTCATCCTGAAGGACATCATTGGCAGGGATTTCCAAGCAACATAATACACTAGAAAACTATGATTTGGTATATGTACCCTAAGCAATTTTCTCTTAAGATAACTATCACCCTAGGGTAGCATACTCACCCCCAGATGGCTCTCACTGCAGAAATTCGAACTGATGGGGGCTGTGTCTCGTGAAGACCACTAACCGTTGCCTGTAGGAACTGCTGGATCAGTTCAGGAGACATAGCAACAGTGAACCGACTGGCAGCCCAAAGTGCCCGGCCCAAGAGGAAAGGAGACACTGGGAGAAAAACAGAGCAATTAGGGGCTGGATAACGAGAATTCCTATTAATTGTCCTTTTTCTTTCCCACATTCATTTCTCAATTTTTTTTTTTTTGAGATGGAGTCTTACTGTCACCCAGACTGGAGTGCAATGGCATGATCTTGGCTCACTGTAACCTCCATCCCCCGGGTTCAAGTGTTTCTCCTGCCTCAGCCTCCTGAGTAGCCGGGATTACAGGCACCCACCACCACTCCTGGCTAATTTTTGTATTTTTAGTAGAGATGGGGTTTCACCATGTTGGCTAGGCTGGTCTCAAACTTCTGACTTCAAGTCATCTGCCTGCCTTGGCCTCCCAAAGTGTTGGGATTACAAGAGTAAGCCACTGTGCCCAGCCCTCTGTTCCTCAATTTTTTAAAAAGCAAATGGATGCTACATAATATGTACAACTCACTTGTACATCATACAAGAAAAAGCATAATCTTGTATGATGAAAGCAAATGTGTGACCTGTGGTAGAAAATGAATTTCCCAGTTTTCACTTGCCTTTACTGGACAAAGTAGATCTTGAATATTATTAGCCTAAAAAGACTTTGCCACTCCAGTCCTCACCCCCAGCTCTCATTATTCCTTACCTGCACTACTAGTTAATCTTCTAAATGCCATCTCCATTGCTACTTTATTCTTTTTTGGACCACTCTTAAAACATAAAGTATAGCTCTGATCATGTCATTCTTCTATTTAAAATCTACCAACGAACTCCATAGTCCACCAAATAAAGATTACCTTAGTCATCATGTTATTCATATATTACCTTAGTCATCATGTTGTTCAAGGCTTCCTAAGATCAGTGACTTCAGTATTACCTATGATTTCGCTTTATGGTTTCCGAACTTAAGTACACATCCCCCCTTAGCAACTTACATGTCACTCTCCCAGCCCTCTGCCTTGTTCATATTGCAAGCCAACACGCTCACCTTCTTGCATCACTTAACTCATCTCTCAGGCTGAAGCAATTCTAACTATCTCTGTGCCACGGTAATTCTGTCTTTAGTGTTCTTACATGCTATAGATTTTGTTTGCGTCTAACCACTAATATAAGGATTACTACCCTTGTCTACTATAAGCTGCTGATGAGACTATTCTTATTCAGCTTGTCATAGGG
This sequence comes from Cacajao melanocephalus, assembly GCA_963573385.1. Lineage (NCBI taxonomy): Eukaryota > Metazoa > Chordata > Mammalia > Primates > Pitheciidae > Cacajao > Cacajao melanocephalus. The sequence continues at coordinate 17,888 of CAUYLG010015311.1, forward strand.
CTTAACTTGGTTACTCACACAATAAACATCTTGTTGACAGAAAACTGAACAGAACCTAATAAACTGTACCAAATAATTATGCAATACAGATGCTCCTCTGCTTACGATGGGGATACCTCCTGATAAACCCATCATAAGTTGAAAATACTATAAGTTAAAAATGCATTTAAATTTAATACTGAACATCATAGCTTAGCCAAGCCTACCTTAAACATGCCCAGAAAACTTACATTGGCATAAAGTTGGACAAACTCATCTAACACAAAACCTATTTTATAATCAAGAGTTGAATGTCTCATATGATTTACTGAATAATGCACTGAAAGTGAAAACAGAATGGTTGTAAGGGTACTTGAAGTATGGTTTCTACTAAATGCATATTGCTTTGGGATGACTGTAAAATTGGAAAATCATAAGTCCAACCACTGTAAGTCAGAAACTGTTTATAACTTTATATTATGTACAGAAGTAATTCCCAAAGGATGGTCCAGAAACTCCCTAAAGGTTAAAACTATTTTCATAGTAATACATAATTTTTTTCACTTTAATTCTTTTTTTTTTTTTTTGAGACTGAGTCTCACCCTGTTGCCCAGGCTGGAGTGCAGTGGCACAATTTTGGCTCACAGCAACCTCCGCCTCCTGGGTTCAAGCAATTATCCTGCCTCAGCCTCTTGAGTAGTTGGGATTACAGGCATGTGCCACCATGCCTGGCTAATTTTTGTATTTTTAGTAGAGGTGGGGTTTCACTGTGTTAGCCAGGCTGGTCTCAAACTCCTGACCTCGTAATCTGCCCACCTCGGCCTCCCAAAGTGCTGGGATTACAGGTGTGAGCCACCACGCCCGGCCTCACTTTCATTCTTTCACAGGTATATGGTGGAGTTTTCCAGAGGTTTTACAATATGTGACATCATGGCTCTGACAGCCAGTGGAATGCACGTTTCTATTTCTTTTATTTTAAAAAGGTTCAGTTTTAATCTTTAGTATGTTAAATATTAATAAATTAAAGCCGCATAAAAATGTCTTTTAAATTGTTGATAATTTGAAACAAAAAAGTTTCAGAATGGTTGGTGCAGAAAAGGTTTTAGCTACAGGCAGGATTAACAAATGATATGTATTAAGCCTTTTTCCAGTCTAAATAATAAATACTCTAAAATTTCCAAAGCTTTTGAAAATTCTTTGCTAGAGTAAACTCTACAAGAAATGTGTTGATGGGCTTCAGAAATCATTCAACGTGTAACTATGGAATGCCTACTCAAGGCACTTATGGGGGGGATTAAAAAAAAGGCACTCGTAGAATACAAATATTAGACATGATTTCTACTCTCAGAGACCTTACTAGTAGGAGTAAGAAAACATATTCAACAATGTAGCACATGATAAGTACAGAGTGAAAGAGGATATTCCAAATGCATCTGAGCTCTGGATGTGGAACCATTTTAATTTTGTGATTCAGAGAATGGAAGTGACAGAGTGAGAGACCCAATAATAGATTACCTATTTAAAATCACAGAGCAGAACGTTTTCAAATGACATAAGCTACTCCCAGAGCTATACTATGGAGAGAAAGTGAATGGATTGAAAATGGAGCAAACAATACCTAATGTTCCATGATTTAGGTACTGAGAGAGGAAGCAAAGACTGTTTTGGGATGCGGATTTGACTCTAAGGATGAGAAAAGGCATGGCACAGGCAGAAGCAAGTAGCAGAAATTGCCACATAGACAACAATGATTCTTAGCTACTGCTCTGTATTGCCGAAGGAATCGGTCTAATAGTAAAGAGCTACTTTTTTTTTGTTTTAACTGAGTCTTGCTCTGTCGCCCAGGCTGGAGTAGTGGTGTGATTTTGGTTCACTGCAACCTCTGCCTCCTGGGTTTAAGTGATTCTCTTGCCTCAGCCTCTTGAGTAGCTGGGACTATAGGCACCCGCCACCACACCCGCCTAATTTTTGTATTTTTAGTAGAGATGGAGTTTCACCAAGTTGGCCAGGCTGGTCTTGAACTCCTGACCTAAGGTGATCCACCTGCTTCAGCCTCCCAAAGCGCTGAGATTAGAGGTGTGAGCCACTGCACCCAGCCTACTTTTTTCTTTTAAAGACAGAAAGCTGACACGGGTATGAGAATGGAACATTTTAATTATTTGGATATTGACCAAAAATAAGGTTTGAGAAAAATGACAGGAAACAAACAGGAAGAATGACTGAGGGCATTCTGGACTTAACAATGAGAGCAGAACCTGATAATTCTCAAGGTACAGCAACCAGCTTTGCATTCCATTCAAATGCCAAAAACAACCGTGAATGGGAACGCCAATTTGGGAAGAAACATAAACATCATGGAAGAATTATGAATTAGGCAGTATTAATTTGTTATTAAGCGAAGCTTGAGCCCAGGCCTCTGGGCTGTTTTAGAGGTTCGGATGAGTTCAAGCTGTAGGATATAAAGAATTTTCACTCAAAGGACACAAGCATACCTGGCCTACCAGTCTAAGTGAACAATATAACCAAGTTAATGACAGGTCTAAAGAGCCTCTAGAATCCTGGCATGTGCTGAAACATACCTGAGAGGTTGAGATCTGCAAGGATGACATTGGTCAGGAACCCATGCATGTCAAAATGAATTCTGCCGTTTTTCACACTGTCAGTGATGATGGCCTTCACTGAGCCTAGGGCAAGCATGCATGCCTCATGGATCTTCCACCTGTGAAAGGATACTACAGCCTAGTAAAACAAACTATACTGCCAAAAAAGGTAAATATTTGAGGAAAGAAGATTCAGAAAAGGGCACTCCAGCACAATCTCTCCCAAAAGAGTTATTTACTCTAAGCCTTTCTATTCTAATAGCACAAACAGAGTGAAATTTTAGTAATAAGAGATTATTAAATGTTATTAAATTAAAACCAGATTTTCAAATTAAAACCAAAATAAATCCAACATTTCATGGCTTTTTAAGAAGGGGTAAGCAAAAGCTTCTTAACCAATTAGCTGCTCACTCTTACCAGTGCTCAGTGCCACTGTTTTTGGTTTGCTCGGCTTCTTGTAAATGTCGAGTGGCTGCAGCAGCCAGGGCTGCTGCACTTTCATTCTGGAAATCTGTGGCCACAGCCTGTGGAGAAAGAAGAGCTAATAAATCTGTTTGTGCCCATTAAATGCATTTTAATTGCAAACTGCTTTAATTATGACTGTTAGAAGTGATTGGTTCAAGCTCTTTCACATACACATGCAAATCCCTGATTAAATGTATTAATATTAAAAATGTTATACCAGTAGGTCAGGGTCTCTAATGAAATGAAAGTAATATCTGTATTTCTGTTGTGCCTGGGCATTATAAGGCTAACCAGTTGGCTCCTTTGCTATATTCAGCAGAGTATAAGTGAGCAATAATAGATCTAGCTTTGGATGACAATGGGCCAAATATTTGCTCTTTTGGAACCTGATCATAGAAAAATAAGTCTAATCTACTAATTGAAATCGAATATAATTTTTCATAGGTCCTTAGAAATACTAAATTAAATGATAATGAGAAGTAATTCATCAACAGAGAACCAATCTTTTATCTAACAAGAAGCAAGTGGTAGTTTCTTCTTAGTATTTCAGCATAGAGACAATGTCATGTTCTAGCTAAAAGAGCCAAAGAAAACATGAGCAGGCCAGGCTCAGTAGCTCATGCCTGTAATCCCAGCACTTTGGGAGGCCAAGGCGGGTGGATTACCTGAGGTCGGGAATTTGAGACCAGCCTGACCAACATCGAGAAACCCTGTCTCTACTAAAAATACAAAATTAGCCAGGCGTGGTGGCTCATGCCTGTAATCCCAGCTACTCGGGAGGATGAGGCAGGAGAATCGCTTGAACCCGGGAGGCAGAGGTTGAGGCGAGCTGAGATCACGCCACTGTACTCCAGCCTAGGCAACAAGAGCAAAACTCCATCTCAAAAAAAACAAAAACAAAAACAAAAACAACAACAAAAAAAGAAAACATGAGCAGATATTTGGATGTTCATCTTTCAACAATCTGTTTTGTTTTGTTAGGTTTGCCAACCTTTGATCTTGCTATACATTCTTGTTGGAGAGTGAATTAAACAGAAATGTTCTGGATTCAACTACCCTTACTCCATGGAACACTTTATCCTCTACACAGTTCTCCTTACTATTCCAGCACTATGGTCTGCACAATTCTTAGATCTAATAAGTCAGAACCAGTAGCAATGATTTTAGAATTTCTGAGTCACAAACTTCATTTCAGAAACTCTCTTGTATCCCCAAAGAAGTCTGAGATAAAGCCACCCAACAACATTGATCACCTTGGATTAGTTGTCTAGAAAAGAGGAAATGCTCAAGTGACATTAAAATTATGTGGCTGTATCAAGGCAAACTTACCAGCAACAAGTCTTGAGCTGCTATTCTAACAGTATAGGAGAATGTATCATCATCTTCATCTTCTACAAATTGTTGGGGGTTGGCTGTCCACACTTTAATCTGAAAAGATGAAGTTATATCTTTGTGATGCTGCCAATCTGATTCATAGCTTTTCATCAACAGATACAGGAAAACTTCAACTTATTATCCTGAACAAAACTCTAGCCTTAGCTGGGTGCAATGGCTCGTAACTGTAATCCTGACACTTTGGGAGGCCAAGGTGGGAGGACTGCTTGAGCCCAGGAGTTTGAGACCAGCCTGGGCAACATAGTGAGACCTCAACTCTACAAAAAATAAAAAAGTCTTCTGTGAGTAGATGAGGAACAGCATAAAACAAAGAATAAAATAAAAAAGTCAATTGGGCATGGTGCCATATGCCTGTGGTACCAGCTACTCGGGAGACTGAGGCATGCAGATGGCTTGAGTCTGGGAGGTCAAGGCTGCAGTGAGCTGTGTCTGCACCACTGCACTCCAGACTGAGCAACACACCAAGACCCTGTCTCAAAACAAAACCAAAAACAACACCAAAAAACTCTAGCTTCAAAAATCTTTTCTTTTTGATGTAGACAAACAAATAGTATCAAGTAGCAAGGTAGGTAGCAACAGCTACTGTTCTCTTTTAGAATCTGGCCAATTACCAGCTCTCTGCCACTGTCAACCAGCTGTTACCATTTGATAGATCGATTTTCTGAAAATATTAAGTCTGATGGAATATTTACTGTGAAAATTAGGTCAATTCTTGTGCTGTTTTAAACAAGGCATTATCTAATTTTGAACATTCTTTGCTGGTTTTAATGACCCACCATCAAGCTAATGGTTTGATCTCTACATTTTACTGTAAGGAAGGAATAGATCTCCTAAAAATCAGGGTCTTAGATTAGTAGTCCTGTGAGACTTTCTAATGGCAAAAGTAGGCCAGGCACAATGGCTCGTGCCTGTAATCCCAGCACTTTGAGAGGTCAAGGTGGGCAGACTGCTTAAGCCCAGGAGTTAGAGACTACTAGCCTGGGCAATATAGTATAATATTTTTCTATAAAAGATTAAAAAATTAGCTGGGTGTGATGGCAAACTCCAATACCTTGCATCTGGCAATAAAATGATGTCACAGCTTTCCTAGAACTTCACATGAAATTATTCTTCTTGTGTCTATTTTTAGAAATAAAGTGTTCACTTGACCAAGACTTCACATTCTTCAAGTTGCACTTTCCAAATACGTGACGGTAACTGTCTCTCAAATATTATTTACCTGCTCCTCAGTGATTTGCATGTACAGGATAACATAATAAATCAATTCAGGCAAGGCTTTCTTAACAGTGCTTTTGAATTTGCTATTTTCTAGTAGAGCATGAACAAATTCAAAAATGCTAAAGACGAGATTTTCAAAGCCCAGGACTTCACCTACAGGAAATATACAAAAGAAGAAATTAATGGTGAGAAAGCAAACATGCTGAAAATGAGCTATATTATCTTTGTAAATTACGAAATATTTAAAGTACTTGCTAATAATTATTCCTGAGGAATTGGGAGAGAGGGCTCAGAAGTCACAAAAAGGAATTTTGAGGACATTAAATATTCTTGTTTTTTCAAGTAATATAATCAGAAACACTGAATATATTTCCAAGTATGTCTACTTTTCTAATCTGAAATACTTAGAAATATTAAAATAGGCATAAAAGACTCATCATCTGGGACACCAAAATGAAACATGACAAAATGCCAGAAATAGGCTAGATTAAATGGCCTTAAAAGCATCTCTTCCAACCCAGAAATTCTATGATTTTATGAGACTTATGCAAATATCTATCAGGAACAGATTGAAGATTGTCAATTCTTATTTCCTCACAACTAATACACTGAAAATAAACTCAATTTGAAAACACTTAATAGAGTGAAGGCTCTCAAGTTTACTGTTTTTTTACCTCCTGTCTCTGGCTTCTTTTTCTTTTCCCACTAAGTGGTATTTCTATAAAGATCAAATAAACTACATACCATCAGAATCCACAGGATCTTCTACTTCTTCTGTGTAATTTACTTCTGTCCTCACATAAGTATGATAAAGAGTAAAGAAATAGAATTTGAGTTTAGCTGCCATCTTGCGTCCCCACGTGTGTGCGCCTGATTTCAGCTGGTCCACCCGAGACCCCCTGAGCACCAACCCTAGTCCCCCACACGACCCCTTATCTGCTCCAACAAGATGAAAGAAACAATCATGAACCAGGAAAAACTCGCCAAACTGCAGGCACAAGTGCGAATTGGTGGGAAAGGAACTGCTCGCAGAAAGAAGGTGGTTCACAGTACAGCCACAGCAGATGATAAAAAATTTCAGTTCTCCTTAAAGAAGTTAGGGGTAAACAATATCTCTGGTATTGAAGAGGTGACTATGTTTACAAACAAAGGAACAGTGATCCACTTTAACAACCCTAAAGTTCTGGCATCTCTGGCAGCGAACACTTTCACCATCACAGGCTGTGCTGAGACAAAGCAGCTAACAGAAATGCTACCAGCATCTGAAACCAGCTCAGGGCAGACAGTCTGACTAGCTTAAGGAGACTGGCTGAAGCTCTGCCCAAATAATCTGTGGATGGAAAAGCACCACTTGCTACTGGAGAGGAGGAGGATGATGAAGTTCCAGATCTTGTGGAGAATTTTGATGAGGCTTCCAAGAATGAGGCAAACTGAATTGAGTCAACTTCTGAAGATAAAACTTGGAGAAGTTACTGGGAGCTGCTGTTTTATATTATTACTGCTTTCTAAGAA
>CAUYLG010015312.1:0-47625 GCA_963573385.1 Cacajao melanocephalus
GAAAAAACCACCTTAAACTTCATATGGAACCAAAAGAGACCCCGCATAGCCAAGACAATCCAAAGCAAAAAGAACAAAGCCGGAGGCATCATGCTGCCTGATTTCAAACTATACTACACGGCTACAGTAATCAAAGCAGCATGATACAAAAACAGAATTTTCCAAGTTGTTACCAAGGCCCAGAAATAAATATCAACTCTTCATATATTAATTAATGTTTGTTTTGTTTTTCTTTCTTTTTACTTTGTACACTTTGCTGAATATGAATTTTTGGCACACATGGTAAACACAAAAGGTTTAGGACCTTCTCATGGTGGATTTCTTGGACTGAAACATTATTCTGAAATATGATTCTTCCATCATTTCCATTCTTCTATTTATACTTAGTTGCTTTCTTTTTTTAATCTTAAATTTCAACTTTGATTTTAGATACAAGGGATCCATGTGCAGGTTTGTTACATGGGTATATTGCATCGAGGTAGTGAATTTAGTACACAATAGGTAGCTTTTCAACTCACGTTTGCCTCTCTCTCTCACCCACCTAAGTCCACAGTGTCTATGAACTGTAGACTTACGTGTTTATGTCTGTGTTTATGTCCATATGTGCTCAAGATTTAGCTCCCACTTGTAAGTGAGAAAATGAGGTATTTGGTTTCCTGTTTGTGAGTTCGTTTGCTTAGGATTATGGCTTCCGTCTCCACCCATGTTGCTGCAAAGGACATGATTGTTTTAGTTGCTTTTTTAATCTTATAATTTACTTTCTTTTCTTCTTTTCTCTATTTCCTATGATATTGCACAGCTTTCTCATTATCTCACCTTCAGTTAAGATTAAATCATAATCATCACTTTATACCTTTTCTTTTAATAAAAATAATACAAATTTTTATTTTGATTAAAGCAATTTAATATAATCACCATTGAAATTTACAAAATACATTGAAGAAAAAAGAAGAAAACAAAACTCATTCACAATTCTATCACTGATAGATGACTGCTATTGACTTTTGGGTATATAGCTACCTAGTCTCTTTTCTATTCATTAATATATATTTTATAAATTAATTAATGATGTAATGTTCTTATTTTTTACTTAATTTTCCATGAGTATTTTAAAATGATGTGAATGTTTTTCTACAATGTGTTTAGGTAGTGCATAGTTATTTCAAATTTTAATTTTATGGATGAAATATAATTTGTTAGCCCTGTCAAAAAGGCTACTGTTGGTTCTTTTCATTGTTGTTGCTTTTTGTATAAACAGCCTTGTGATAAACATCCTTCAGGCTGTAGATTTGCATGAATCATGATTAATTCCTCAGGATGAATTGCTGAATGCGGTTAAGTCTGCATATTAAATTACAAAAATTATAATATCTATTGCCAAATTACACTCCAAAAAGGTAGTAACATTTATCACTCCTACAAGCAAGACAGGAGAGAGCCAACATCTTCACACTGAAGCTAATAGTAGATATTATCATTTAAAAATTTTTGCCAATGTGATAAATAAAATTGTATCTTTTATTGCTTTAATATGTGTTTCTTTGGTTACCAGTTCTGTTGAAAAGTTTTGTTTCTTTTTTAAATTTGTATTTGTTAGTTTCTGAAATGCTCCTTCATGTATTTTTGTCTAGTTAACTATTAGAGCACGTCTTCCACAATTACTTGTAATAACTTTTTATATATTAAGGATATTGATTATAAATACAAAGTTTTGATTAAAAAGACCAATGATGACTTAAACATTTTTAGAATTAACATATGCCAAGATTCATCCTAAAACCCAAGAGAAAGCTTAACAGCTTTTTTACTTCAACTAAATGCAAAAGTGATTATAAATAGATGAATAAATTTAAGTAAAGTTTTATGGCTTCATTTTTATTACCTCATTTTCATTCAAATTTGAATCAATGTTGCATTTAGTTTATTGTTGTTTAGTCCCTTGTTAATTTTTTTGATTGTTTACATAGATACATTTTTATTCACTATTCCATCAGTTATATTTTACTTTTTCTTTCCCTTGAAAGTGTGCATTTTTCATTGCTTTATTATTTTATTACTTTATTTTTCCTTTATTACACTGGAAGAGCAAGATGGTGTGACTAAACTTTTCTTGACATTTTTTTCTAAAGAGGGAGGCTTTACTGGTATGGCTAAGTTTAAGACAAGAGCCAATCTGCAGTACCATCTTTGTGAAAGGTTTTTCTATGCCCTGATAAGCTGCTGAATGCTTTGTCTTAATGTTGATGTCATTGTATAGAATGCGACTTCTTTGAGCTCAGCAGCAAAACTGGGAATGCAATCTTAAAGGAATTCATGAGCAGATGTATATTTCTGTGTATATGCCTCTAAACTTTGATTTAGACATTCTTATTCCCTGATAAAAGACTAGAAAATCCATGGAGCTTCGAAGATTGTAAACTGGCTAGTATTCACTAATGGTTAGCAAATAAGTATGCTACAACAACAATGAGGAGAACTGAAATAAAATACATTACTATAATGCTTTATAAGCTGTTCACTACCTCACGTAACATAATAATGTGGGAGTGGGTAAGGAAGATACTGTAATAGAAAAAGCATGAGATTTGTAGATATATTTAGTAGTCAAATGATCTTGGGTAAGACAATCTCTCAAAAAAGTCAGTCTCCTTTTCAATAAAATAGATATTAAAAAACAAAATAACACATCTTTCATAACTTCTATGATTAGAAAAAAAGTAATGGATATTGAGCTCTTAATATTTATCTCAACATTTATTTATTCAACACATATATTTGAGCATCTACCATGAGTTCTTTTCTAGACACTAGAAACTATAGTCTGCTCAGATATACATTTTATGCTAATAGGTAACAGGTAACAAATGACAAAGATAGATAGATAGATAGATAGATAGACAGACAGACAGACAGACAGGTGGATGGATGGAAAATTTCAAATAGAACTAAGTGCAATGCAAAAGATTAAACAAGGTAGTGTGGTAGTGAATGGGCAGTGTTGGGTAATGCTATAGAGGATAGTCAGGAAGGCCTTATTGATAGCTGATCATTTGAGCTGAGATATTAACAAAAGAAAGAACAGCCATGCCAAGAAGAAAGGGGTAAAGACCTCTAGAAAAAGCAATAATTGTAGAGGTTCTGAACCAGGGACCAGCTTTAGTGCTTGAGAACACAAATGTGTCCAGTGTGGTTGGATCATGGTGAGCCATGAAAATCCTGGCTTAAGAGGGGTAAGAGAGGAGGTATAGGCCAGATGTTAGATTATGTGAGGCTCTGTAAGTCATGGTTAGTTGACCACAGTAAGGTAACAGAGAGCTACCATGATAATAATGAGGAGGAAGACAAGATCAAGTATATTATCCATTGAACAGCATAAGAAACAGTGTCTTTGTCTAAATGTGACAAAGCAAGGTAGTCATGGAGTCTAGTTTCCTGTCCAGGGTCTGTTTAGTTTTATTTTCTGTATGTTTTGTTGCTGCCCATAGTAGTATTTTTTTTTTTTTATCTTTTAAGCCCAAAGTTGATTACTGCTCTTGAAGTTTTCATTTCTATTTCTTTTTAAAGGCATTTGCCAGTTTTCCGCATTGATATTAATGCTGAAAAGGCATTTACAAGATTCAATAGATTTTTGTAGGAATTGCATCCCTGGAATTCAAACTGCTTTATTTTCATAAGAATTGTGATTAACAGATACCTTTACAGAGTTCTCATTCTCTACCAACGCCATGCTCCGAATCTCTTTTCTCTAAGCTAGACTCTCCCACTCAGATACTTTAGCCTTATCAGCCAAAGACAGTGTGTTTCAATTCACATTCCAGGAAAGAACCTCCCCATCCAGAGCTTCATCTCTTAAACCTACTTTTGTCTGTTTGAGCCTTCTGCTTGAGTGCTGATTTCTTTTTCCCAGTTATGGCTGTTCTCCTTCACGGGATACTCCCTTCTCTATCCTTGGCTCTGGCACCTGCTATGTCTGGTGTTCCACCCATTACTATTTCAGATTGTACCTCAGCTTTCTTGCATGTCATCTGGCATACATTCTGAATTTTGTCCAGCTCATTTACTACCTGCCCGCTCTGCTTTTCCAGGTGGATTTGCCAAATGTAACAATCAACCAAGAAAGAATTTGCTCCCCGACAAGACTCTCTGCCTGCATTTAAATTAACAATAACCTTAATTTTGAGAAGAATATACAACATATACATTTGCATGTTAGACTTTTATCCATTTGACAATAACTGTTATGTGGAAAAATGAATCCTTAAAAACGCACATGTACACTGTACAAATGCTCTAATTTTGTTTGTAGTGATATGGAAGTTTTAAAAAATACTGATTGAGTTTAAGAAGCATTTTTTAAAAATTACTCATTTAAATATAAATTTTGGATTTTGGCATCAATATTATTAACAGGAAGAGTGTAGTACTACTAAGTGTTGATGTGGGGCTTTCAACCAAATTAATTTCCCTAATTCCATTTATTATTCTGCATATTTGTATCATGAAATCTTCAAAAGCCATGTATCAAGAGGTCTCAATAAAATCAGAGTACATTTGAAAAGTCCTAACACATATCATTGAGGTGATATGGGTTGTAATGAGGAATACATAGACTTAAAGAGATAATAGGGTGTTTAGTGATGGTGAAGTTTGTGTATCTCTAAGTACGGATTTCATTTATTTTACATTTTACATAAGATCTTCTCTGTCAAACTTATCCTAAATTCTTATGTTATTGAGTCATGCCATTCAAACTAACCGCCATTTTGTCTACTAATAGTTCCTGTTGTATAAAATAGTGATAACATAAAAAAAAAAACAAAAACCTGTGATGAAAAAAATTTAGCCACATTTAGTTTCTTTACCCTCTGCACCGGGACTCATTACTTTAATCTGTAATTCTTTGTGTGAAATCTCATCAAAGGCTCCTTGCGTAAGTAAACATATCCCCCACCACTGCATTTCCCTTTCCCTGACAAAGCATTTGCCACAGCCTTTTAACACATCCACAGAGTAATTGCAGAAAACCTCCCTATCACAAATTGACGTTGGATATCCCTTATCAAATCACTTTTTCCAACACTTTCTTTTATTAAATCTTCTAAATATGTTTCTGAGAATTCTTCTATACTGATAAGATAATCAGACAATATTTGTTGAAGCTCACTAAATTATGTCTTCCGTAATACTATTATGCTCACTATATTTCAGCTATCAATACTCTCACCATGCCATATACAAATAAATCGCAGAGCTAAAATTATAGCAGGTCACTTGACTTTCTATTTAGTTCGTGTTACTTTTATATTTCTGATATTTCATTTATCCTTCTAAAACAGAAATGTATTACATTAGGAAAATAGATCTTCACTAAAACCTGGAAACCTAAACTAACAATTAAATTTGTGACAGTATAGTGTGGTATCACAGTCAATTGATAAATCATACAAGACTTGATGAATAAGATCTATTTATTTATTTATGCTATAGTAACTCCATTTTGTCATCACTCCATCAACAAATATTTACTGTGTCTTCTCTATGAAAGACATTATACTAAGTGATATGAGGCACAGAAAGAAGAATCAGTCTCCAAGATATTGGCAATCTGGCTAGGGTACAGTTCTCATGCATTAATTAGAAAAAGTAGCGCATGGGAAATGCCAGCTGAATGGTACAGCTAATGCATCTCATGAGATGAAATCAGAGTCCTGTGATGGTTGGGGAAGTTTGCCCAGGCAAGTGAGACTTTAAGTGAGAGGGACTTACATAATATTAGTATTTAATTATGTTGGAAGGAGGACAGACATAAAAGTAGAGGCATGAGCAAGGAATGAAAATGGGAGGCACAAAGTATTTTGTAGAGCTGCGTCGTCCAATATGGTTGCCACTAGTCACCCATGGCTATAGGGCACTTCAGCTGTGGCTAGTAAGATTTGAGATGTATGAGGCTGGGCGTGGTGGCTCGTGGCTGTAATCCCAGCACTTTGGGAGGCTGGGGTGGGCACATCATGAGGTCGGGAGTTTGAGACCAGCCTGGCCAACATAGTGAAACCCTGTCTCTACTAAAAATACAAAAATTATCCAGGCATGGTGGCTCGTGCCTGTAGTCCCAGCTACTTGGGAGGCTGAGGCAGGAGAATCGCTTGAACCCAGGAGGCGGAGGTTGTGGTGAGCCAAGATTGTGCTACCACACTCCAGCCTGGACAACAGAGTGAAACTCTGTCCCAGAAACAAACAAACAAAAAAAGAATTGAGATGTATGATTGCAAAGATTCAGTATGAAAAATAATATGAAATATCCCTATATTAGTCATTAATTATCACCTATTTAAATGAGACTTTTTGGCTATATTGGGTCAATATAATAATATTATCAACACTAATTTCACATATTTATTGTTACATTTTATAATATGGCTACTAGAAAATTTAAATTACATACATGGTTCACATTTGTGATTTGCATTATATTTCTACTTGGACAGTGTCAAGTTATTGAGCAACTGTTGGAAGGTTGAGGTTATTAAACATGTATATTTAAGAAAAGGAATCAGTCTAAAAAGCGCTGACTGGTTAGGAACGGCTAAAGATTAGAAATATAAAAAATAACCTACTCAAAGCACCACACATGAGGTGAGAAAGGCTGGATAAAGCAGGTTGGAATGGGAAAAAACTGGGTCATAATGTACACTTTTTTTATGCCTGGCTACTTTCACTTAACAAAATATGATTTTAGATTGTTCCTAGTGCCAGAGACGTTATGAAAGAAGACTTTCGGAATAATTAACTCCAGTGACTGGGCGTGGAGACAGGAAAAGGGAGGGATCAAATACAACTGAGACTATAAACTGAGGCGGCAAGGAGAATGATGATGGAATTTGATGGGAAAACCTCTTTGATGAGGAGAGAGTTGTAAGTCCTGGAATGTACTGTAGTGGTGGAGTCTGAGGATGATTAATCTGTCAATGGAATGAAGAATGTAAGGAACAGGTAGATGCTCAGTCTGATACAATGATGGAGCATCAAGGAGTAAACGCACTTAAGACTTTGGTAAAACGGATGTGGAAATAAAGGGGAATGGTTAAACTGATGATAGAGATTTGATGATCATCTTGGTAGAATTGAATGTAGATTTCAAGGGTGACAGTACGATTTCAAGTGGTGACTCTTTGATAGGTCTTTGATGCAGAGCCAGGAATTGAACCATGGGGAATACTTAATAGTATTTATATTATTAATGCCTGGAAGGTCCTTGGTACCTAGTAGACTGTCAAATCACATATGTTTAATGAATATAGTCAGGTATCACTTAATGACAGGGACTGATTCTGAGAAATGCATTGTTAGGCAATTCTGTTGTTGTGTGAACATCACAGAGTGTGCTTACACAAACCTAGATAGTGTAGCCTACTACACAACTAGGCTATGGGGTATAGCCTACAGCTTCTTGGCCACAACTTGTACAGCATGTGACTGTATTGAATACTATAGTCAATTGTAACAGAATGATATTTGTGTACCTAAACATATATAACCACAGAGAAAGTAATGTGTTGCACTATGATATTAGGAGATAGAAAATTTTCAGTTCTGTTATAATCTTATGGGACCACCATTATAAACGTTGTTCATCAGTGACCGGAATGTGGTATATACAAATGAATGAAACTGTGAATATCTTCCTGAAGAAGTCTATAGTGTAGATAAAATTCATGCATAAATAATCAGAGTACAAATAGGAAAGAGACACCTGACCAAAGTACTCAGATAAAAACATATTAGGAGTCAGGTGAAAGAACAAAAAATATCTCATAGAATGAATGGGACAAGGCTTCCTGGAGGAGCTGGTATTTGAGCAAAGGCAGAAGGATGGAGGAATTGGAGAGTGAACAATTGGGGCATTTTACTAAGTGGAAGAGTACCTATTGGTTTTATCTAGAGATTTTGATTCTTTTATATTTATTAAGGATAAACACATATTTTTCAAGTCTGGTTAGGTTTTATTTGAACTCCTATAATTTTTTTTCATTATAAAAAGCTTTCCATAAAAAATCTCTTAAAATATGTAGCCACACAGCCGAATTTTATTTTAAGGACAACGGCATTTTTACCTCCTGTTTTGCGTGAGGGTCTGTGGGTTGTAGGAGATGAGAAAAGAGAGTTCCCAGCTGCTACAGCTCAACAAAGCCCCTAAAAATGATGACTGCATCCATTTCCACCCAACGCCACATTCTGAAAGTGATCCTTTTGAAACGAGGATTGCAAATAGCTGCAGCTTCTCAAAACTGCAATTGCTTTTCATGGTGTGGCGTTGCTGTCTCCATGCTGACACAGCTCTCAGCACCGACATCAGCCTGCCTATGAACCATTAAAGATATTTCACTCCCAACAATAAAAAGAGTATGATACAAAAACAGAGAGGCCTTGTTTTTAATAAGCCGAAATGGATGAAATGCGCAGTCATGAAGCAAAAATAATTATGAGGGAAGGAAATGGAGACAAAAATTAATGCCTCTCCCTCCCCTGCCCCCAACGACTGCAGGCGATGTTCTGTACCTTTGGGTGATGCTCTGAAAAGATGCATAAATAGGGGTGAGAAATTGGTGCTAGAAAAAAATAGATATGATTGAAAGAACGTGACATTTTCTGCACATTCAGTGTGCGATGTTGGGAAGCACTTGTGTAGTTCAGACGTTTGCATCTCAGCTCTGCCCCTTATCAGGGTTTTGCTTTATTTTTTTACTTGGCTAAATTGCTTAATCTTTCCAAGTTCAGGTTCCAGGAGATAGAGCTTATATTAATGACTTGTTAGGGTTGCGGTGAAGATACTGAGACAATATCTATAAACCTAGCTGGTTTGTACAATATGTTGGTGTCTCCCCTTCCAGCCTGCCTTCCTGTTCCTTCCCCATGTGCACCAGGGAAACCTCTCTGTAAGGGACTCTCAGATCAGCAGACACACTTCATATTATGGAAATGTGGGCTACATCATCTTTCACTGCAAAGATGGTGCTAATCACCGGCCATCTGTAGCGCTCACGCATGTACTTACCCTTTCCTAATGGAGATGCACTTGTATGCTGGGATGGGCAGCTGTACTCTTTCCCTCTGTTTTCCCCTAGCCTTCATTTCTCATTTGGCTCACTGGGTATAGTCCATAGAGAAGACACACAATTTGGCAGTAACCACGTCAGTGCTTTCCTACAATGCATCCCTTTTCCAAGGACATGACGGAGTTAGAAACACCAAACTTTATTGCTGGAGAAGGCTTTGGAAAAGATCTGATCCAAAGTCTCTTAAAGAGGAGGAAACATAGGCCTAAGAAGTAGCTGACTTGCCCAAGACATAAGGAAAGTTAATGGCTGGGTTCAGACTAGAATCACAATTTCTGCAGCTCTGCTCACAGCTTTCCGATCATTCCCGTATCTCAGAAAGAGGCATCTTTCCAGCTTTGTTAGAAGAACATACAACCACAGTACATACAAATAATACATGCAAGGCCAGTCACATGAGAATCTATAAAAGGATTCATCATTAGATGGTTCTGATTATGAATATCTTTTGGAAAATACTAGAGATAGATACTTGGAAAATTATTTTTCTCGTCTTTGATTGGCTATAATTCTGAACGTACCTGTGTTTAAATCTCTCTCTTGCTCTCCCCTCCCCTTCTCTTTCCCTGTCTGTCTCTGTCGCTGTTCTTATGTTCTCTCTTGGGCTTAGTTAGTTGCCCAGGTGGCCTCATTTAATGACTGCACTATCTCAGGCATGAAACACCATGACTTTTTGCTGTTGAGATTGCAGTATGTAAATTGACTTGAGTCAATTGTACCTGATTTTCTAAATTGCCTCTGCTATAACAATTCTCACACCCATAATAACCCATTGAAATCAAACAATAGGATTGATTACACATTCCTCACTCTGGGGGAAACTCCATTAGTTTTACCTGAATAAGAACTGTAGAACAGGGCCCAACTGGGGTTAGCAGTATACAAAATTCTCCAGGAAGCACTGTAGAAATAAGCTTGAAAGGCTTAAACATTCTTTAGCCACAGGGAATATCAAGCACATGGAATTTTATTTACAAGCCACATGAAGGAAAACAAAGGCACACTTAGGTGAGTATTGCCCGGTGCACCTGATTTGGCACAACTAACATTTACTCTAGCTTGTCTTCTGGGACAGAGCAGTGGAATACAGGTGAATCCTGGAACCTCCAGAGCTCTGTTAGGAATCCATATACAGTGTATCTATCTCCAGGTTGGGATTATCCAATTTCATGCCACAGGTAACCACAGTTGTTACAAGCTCTGGAATGGAGTCCCTGCTCTTCCACTCACTAGCTGTTTGATGTTGGACAAGTTAATTAACTTGTGAGTCTGAGCTTTTCAATGCCTAACTTGGGTTTAAAATACCTGCTCTGCCTGTCTCCCAAGGTGGTTGTGAACATCAAATGAAACTAGGCAAAACAACTGATTTGAACACTGTTAAGTGCACTCTAAACATGGGGAATGATTCTTATTTGGGACAGTCTTTTTACTGAGCTTGTACATAATTCTATAAGATAAAGAGCTCAGCCAAGGGTGATGGCCTTTTTTTCCCAATCTAAATTCATACAAAGAGGCTGCAGTGTAGTCAAAGTGTGGAGTCAGATTAACCCGTGTTCACATCACAGCTCCCCATTTACTGGCTCTGTGTCTAGAGGTGAGTTATCCAACTGCCCAGACTCATCTGTAAAATGGGGATAGCAATAGCGCCTACCTCACAGGGCTGTTGTGAGACTCAGCAGTGCAGTGCATGGGACAGGAATATCAAGCAATGAATGCTACTTATTATTAGTAGAAAATAACTTCAACATCCAGGAATATTCATATGGTGCCTTTCTCTGAACCAACCAAGAACTTTCAGTGCCTGGTGCAGTCTGAAATCTTGGTCTGAGTTATTCAGATCTCTCATCTCTTTGCAGGAGGGACTTCTGGGGACCTGTAAGAGAACTAAGGTGATACTGTGGCTCATGGAGTCTAGGTTCCTAGGTGGTGAGCTTTTGGAGTGTGGGATTGGATTTTTTGCATCTCACCAAGTATTTGTATTCATACTGTCTAGCATAGAGTCTGGCACGTGATCTGTGGTCCTCTACTCAGTGAACACTTTTGCATGAATGAAAAAAGAAATCTTTTCCTAGTGTAAGAATGTCAAGGAATGAAAAACAGGAGGCTTAATTCCTCCTGCGTAAAATAAGAGATATTTCCTTCTCCTCCCTTTTTGTCAGAACGTGTACTGAAGAAAACCTGTAATAAGGTACCTTCTGTCTTTTTGAAATGTATCTTTTTAGACAGTAAATAAGCCTTTTGTCAGCTTCATTATTGAGGAATGTCTTTCTCAAAGACAAGAGAGTCATCTCTTTGAAATGTAAATATCAAAGGGGAAAGTGCTCCCATCTTAGTTTTCCATGGGAAGGCAGGAGCCTCACATCAGCTGGCCCCATGCTCCAAGTTATAAACCTCCTCCTGTCATAAGGTTTTCTCCCCCTACTTCCTCTCCCCTCTGGATATAGCCACTTAGCTAACATAGATGGTCACCTCAATTACCAAGTTAGGATGGACTGTCAAGCCCTCTTACTTGAGGACTAGTTATTGTCTAGCTCAAAAATATATGTGTAAATGGGTATATCTGCTTGGCTATATAAAAGGGTGAGTTTTTTTTCTTTCTGTGCACTTTCTTAGTGGAGTGCCTGTAATTCCCATGACAGTCTGGTTTATTGCTTGTTCAATAATGAAGGTGTTTCTCTCTCTACTGCATTTGTTGAGAGAATTTCTGGGTTGGGAGAAACATACAGAAATATATAGAAAGATATCTGAAGACTAATGATGGCAGATTAAGTGCTGATGTTTTTAACTATCAATGTGCTTAACTATTCTTAGCCATTTCTTTGTGTAACTACAAGCTTTCAACTAATGTGCTTACCTCTTTTGCAACTTAACTATGTTATTCTTCAACTGTGTAAGATTTAAGAGTTTCAACTGACTGACTTACTAATAAAGATTATTCCCCTTTTGCCATCCAAGGAGAGTCTTAATTCAATAATCATAAATTCTTATTGGCCTCTGGCTAGGATTGCCCCCCTTATTTGCAAATTTTCAGAAAATTAAAAAAAAAAAAAACTTGGCAGTTTGTACGGAAACTAGGGATTTCCAGAACATTTCCTAAACAAAGGAGTAAATAATTAATGCTCTTTTAAGTAGAGGAGGAGTTTAAGACAGTTTACATAAATAAAATAAAATAAGCAAATAAAGATGTTGAGACAAAAAGGAAATGATTGTTAAAAACATAAGGTCTTAACTGTCATAGCCAAGAGCTAATTAAGGATACGTGATATTAAATATAATGTAAATCCTTGATAGGGTTCTGGAATAACAGAAAGGCATTAAGTAAAAATTCAGAAAACCTGAATAGAATATGAACTTTAGGTAATAATCATGTGTCAATAGTACTTCATTAATCATACTGTAATTAAATGTACCATTCTAATGTTAGATGTTAATAGAGGAAACTGAGTATGAGGTATAAGGGAGCTCTATGACAGAGAGGGAGAATAGCTGAGACAAAGATGCTAGGTGAAAATCTAAAATGCCTTGTTTATCTTTATATCCGTAATATGAAGATGATATTTATTCGTTTCCCTTCCTCCTCCTGTTTGTCCTCATTTCATACCTCTCTCCCCTGATACATACCATACCTATCCCACCCTGTTAATGAGATTTCAGCATGCCTCTTGGTTGAGCCTGCTTAAGTCTTGACAATAACAGAGCAACAGAACACATCCAACATCAACAACTTAAGTCATTCTGTATTTTCTCATAGTTCAATGAACTGGGATGCTTTCAACTCTCCTTAAAAATGAAAGTTAAGTTGGTTTGAACACAAATGCACAAAAACGTATGCTTCCACAGTGCCATCTACAAGGTTAGGTACTAGGTTAAAAATAAAATGTCATCTACACAATGGTATGTCCACTTAACAAACACATTAATGTCAGGAAGTAACTCACTCCATTCCTTGAATCTGGAATGAAATCTAGGCCAGACTAGAGAGCCTAACAATGTGTATCTCAGGCTAAAACAAACCCAGAATGTGGGAGTTGGAAAGGATTTTAGAGATAATTTAGTCCAAATCCTTTATTTTATGGTAGGAAAACTGAAGGTCAGGGAGGTTACTTGATATGTCAAAAGTTTCCCAAAATGTATGTTTATATATTGCTTTATCCCATAAAGGGTCTGAGGAAGGACTAAAATAGAACGAAAAAAGGATATAGAGATAATAGTTTGTTTTGGTGAACTTCACCTTAATGATTCAACCATTAAGATGAACTTCTCCAGGGTGAACTTTTCATCAGTACTGAGCTTTGTAAATATAATGGATGGCAGAGCTCGTTTGCTCAAGGATAGAGCACGCTTACATGGTAAAGTTCCAGAGCTCTGAAGAGGATTCTCTATTCCAAAAATTACTCTCTCAACTACTAATTGAACTCTGAGGATTCTTTATCTGGAGAGATCAGTTTTATTCCATAACCAAGGGCTTAAGATAAAAGTACCCCCAGAATGTCTCTTTGTCTTTCCCTTCTTTAAAAGATTTATCAGGTGGTGCAGAAAGCTGTCTCTCAAAAATGGCCATAGGGAAATCCAAAGACCATCAGAGGATTAAGTATTTAAATAAGCTAGCAAGAGTGGAATAAGTAGGCTTTTCACCAGAGCCATATTCTTGGAGGGTCTTATTTCAAGGGAGCTGGGAGCACAGTGAAAAGGCAGCATTGGCTGACTACGTGAGCGGGGGCTTGGGAAGCAGGCACGTGTGGTTTAGCATCAGGTTTGAACCATACAACTTTGTGAACAACAGTTAACTTTTTCAAAACTTAGTTCCCCATCTATATAATGGGAATAACTTCACAGAGTTGGGTAGAAGACTGAAATTAATAAATAAAAAATTGAAAACCTATAGCAAATGCTAACTACAGAGTTGTTCCCTTCCCCTTTCTACATTTCTACTCCCTCTTCCATGTCTGGATACAAAATCCTCTGGCATGTATATTTCCAAATAGTCACACAATGTAAGCTGAATAAGAAATCAAAAAAAGATTGTGGGTGGGCAGGTGGGGAGAAAGTGAGAAGCCAATGTACATTTGATAGCATGTTAAGGGGCACAAGCCCAGCTGGGAAGCTGGGACCCACCACAGGACAATTTGGTCTAGGCTGGCTGGTCTGTCGCCTTTCCTGAGTCTCAGCTGTATTCATTTTACTTCTTCAGCAGAATTCCTCCCCTTTGCTGTACTTCTAAACACCCTCACGTAGAAATAACAGAGGCTGATAATACTGAACATGTATACACACATGTACACAAACTAAGCATGTATACAAACACAATTCATCACTTTAAGTGGGCTAATTTAATATCTGTTCAATGTTTGTGACAACTATTTTTTTTAAATTTAAAAATTTCTCCCTGCCAGGAAGGTTTTTTGTTGTTGTTTGATATACTGAGTACCACTTACTTTTTACGAAAGCTTTTGCTGTATTTTCATGGGTGTTACTTGTAAATAGCATAGGGTGGCGGTGAGCAATCCTAACTCCCCCAAAATACTGAAGTAGAAAATAAAGTAAGATTGTGCTTTGAGAGTTAAGCTATGAAACAAAGAAAGAATCTAAGCATAGCTGTATACATTTTATATAACAAGCTATACACATGGTGAGCTTACAAAGCTATACCTTAAACAGAAAGAATGACCTCCAAGCTAATGCCAAACCTGGAACATAACTGAAGTTATTTGTATTTACGAAGAGAACATGTCTATCAGAAGGACTTTAGCTAGCGATGGAAGTATGAGACGCTGAGAAACAAACATTGGTAGTGGAGGAATTTCCACCCCACTTCGGGGATGGGTTCACTAGCTTTAGAACTCAGACACAAAATCCATCTGCAGATCTAATTCTGCAGTGAATTTGGACTAAATTATCTCTAAAATCCTTTCCAACTCCCACATTCTGCAGTGAATCAGACCTGCAGTGAAGGTAGGTGTACTCCGCATACTTATCTCAATGACTCTAATCATCTAATACAGAGGGCCACAAACGAATGCCACTGGGGCCAAATTCAGCCCACCATCCCCATCCTGTTTTTGTAAATAAACTTTTTTTGGAACACAACCATTGCCATTTGTTTATTACTGTCTATGCCTTTCTGCTGCAAGAGTTGAGCAGACACTGTTGTAACAGAAACTGCACGGTCTATAAAGCTAAAAATATTTACTATCTGTCCTTTTACAGAAGAAGCTTATTGACCCCTGATAATTCAGCCAACTTCCCTTGATTTCATGCTCACTCAACAATATTTTGACTCATTGTTGTTTGTTTACTCCTGTGAATACTTTGTACTGGGAGAGTAAGAGCTTGCAGAACAGTAATAAGCCAGTCTATTGAAAGTTCTATCTTTTTATGTGATGGTAGACCTTCTGTGCAGACTAACAATTAATTACAATATCTGAGCTCAAAGCTGGTGGGATGACATGTTGATTGTGGCACCTACCTACAATGTACTGTCATCTGGACCTGTTTGGAGGTCAGCCCATTTTTCTCTGTGTAACGTTGGAACTGTCAGTGCATTTTCTTTTCTGGCAGCATTTAAAAAATTCCTACTTTACAGACGAGGAAGCTACAATTCAGAGAAAGGAAAAATGAAAGTAATATTTATTGAGCATCTACTCTGTGCTAGGCACACAGATGTTTTTTAAGTAACGCCATTTAATCTTTACAAGCCCATGCAAGGGGCAAGGGATATGAAACTCAGCTTTATGCTTTCACTGATGCGGAACTGGAGGCTTAGAAAGGGTAAGACCACGGTAATTTGTTAGCAAAGCCAGGATTTCAAAGCAGGTGCTGAAATTCAGACACTTTTACACTATGGTATTTTCACACAACATATACTGCCTTGCAGAGTCTTCTGGTGATGGGCTTAAGAAAGCAACACCATATGCCTTGGTCTTTTCCTCCCACCAAGGTGTACTGTTGTTCTTTAATAAACATGAATTAAGTTAGAAAATCCTGGAGATTTTAAAGGTGTAAAATTTTAAAACAAATTCTGCACATTTATACTGGAGTACAGAATCTCAGCCAGCTAATTTACATATTCAGCCACACTCTTGCATAGAGAAATCAGTGCCACCATAGCCTAATGTTCACAAATAACAGTTCCCAAATTTTTTTTTTCAAAACTGGTTTTGTACTTGAAGTGATTTAAACGTTGTACTTTGAATTCATTGTAGCAAGAACAAATTTTAGAATTTCTAAAAGCTGAACAGAATGGAAGGTTATCTATAACATGAGCATAATCATAGTCATAATATCTGTTTAAAATAAAACACTGAAAAGAATTAAATGTTCCCTTCAAGCCAAGCTCAAAGAAATTTCAACACAAAATAGACTGTAGACTTGCAGTTAATGTTGCTTGCTGAGGCCCACTCTTTAGGAGTTCAGAGCCTTTGAAAAGCTTTTGTTTATTATTTTTTCAGTGCCAAAGAAGAAATTTCCCAGCTTTTAGAAACAGAACTGATCCGACCTTCTCACACAATGGCGTGCGTACTTCCCTAAGTTTGATTTGTGAATGTTCTACCTGAATGTACTTCCTGTCTTCCTATCTACACTGAAAACTTTTACATGGTGCAGTGCAGCTCGATGGTACTTAATTTACCACTATGCAAACAGTAACTGTTTCATAAAAGTATTTGCTGATGCATTATATAGTTATAAGATAGAACTTTCACAAAGAAATTATAAATGGGGACATATATAGGGAAATATTTTAAAAGATAACTCTCATTCCTAAAAATTTCCTTTTCTTTTTCTTTAACTTTTATTTTAAGCTCAGGGGGACATGTGCCGGTTTGTTACGTAGGTAAACTTATGTCATGGGGGTTTGCTGCACAGATTATTTTGTCACTCAGGTATTAAGCCTAGTACCCATTTGTCATTTTTCCTGATCCTCTCCCTCCTTCCACCCTCCACCCTCTGATAGGTAGCAGTGTGTGTTGTTCCTCTTTGTGTGTCCATGTGTTCTCATCATTTAGCTCCCACTTATAAGTAGGAACATGCAGCATTTGATTTTCTGTTCCTGGGTTTGTTTGCTAAGGATGATGGCCTCCAGCGCCATCCATGTTGCTGCAAAGTATATGATCTCATTCTTTTTTATGGCTGCATAGTAAGAATTCCTTTTGTTAGTTTCGCCCTTCATTTTCTTAAATAAGGAAACAGAACTACACCCTGAGGTGAACTCAACTGAGTAAATATATTCACAACTAGGAATTATTTGGAAGATTCTACTCACAGAAAGTTAGCAGTGGAAGTTGTCTGTAAAACCACCAAACTCAACCCATTATATAAATGGAGTCCATAAACCTTAGAAACATTCAGTGACGCGCCCGAGCCAGAAGGAACAACCAGGACTCCTGAATCCTACTAAATCTCCTATTCAACTGTACTGGCTATCTAGGAAAAATAAAAGTTAATATTCCCTTTAGAATTATTTGAACAAGAAGTCTCTAAAACACAAGAAGTTACTTCAGGCCTCCTTCATCTTGGCAGAAAATGGACACTATATTTCTATCTATTTCTTAGAAGGCTGATGTGACAGAAATCCAATTTGTTCTGGCTTGAGTATGAAAGGGAGTTTATCGGTTCATTTAACTGAACTATGCATGGTCTGGCTATTGTGAGTAGACCTAGAGACTGAAACACCATTAGGGTCTCTCTTTGCACAACTCTCTTCTTTACGTGTTCTTAAACATTGGTTTTATTCTCTCTGACTGGTTGTCTCTGTGAGTCTGGAACCAGCACTTTAGGCGTCACTCTACATCATACCTAAAGAAGAAAGAAAACACTTCCCTACCAGTTTTATGGAAGAAAATCCTGAGGGAAAATGTGTGAGTTCTGGCAAGATCAAATAAACATCTCTGGGTTTATTTGGTTCAACTATGGCTCGAAGATTGGTACCAGGACAATTCCAACTGGAATTATATACCATGAGGCAGGAGAACAGTTAGACTGGCAGGTCATGTCGGACTCATGTTTGAAGTGTGAGAGATGCAGGCCTCCAAGTCATCAGAGAAAGGATAAAGGATATGCCAGACAGGGAAAACAGCAGGTGTCACATGAGAAATTCGAGTCACTTAAGACTTGTTTTGCCCTGAGACAATACACTAGCCACTTAGCATTTTTCTCTTTTTTTTTTGGTCTATTCAACATCTGAGCCTCCTTAGGAGACTTTTAGGGAATCATGTATCTTATGACCCCTGGTGGTAGACAGAATCCATTTTCTACTGATCATACTCCAAAGAAGCTGAAAATGCCAGATACTTGCTTTCCCAGCCTCCTTTTTAAGTAGGGCACAAGAACATGACCTAGACTCAGCTGATTTTGTGTACTCTGAGTCAGGGGTTATCGATACCAATATTCAGTTCATAGGCAATGGCAGCTGCAGTATCCAGTCTGGGGTGGCAACAGCAGCAGTGATGTAAGCTGGGCATCCAGCACTCATGGGGAGTAACAGCAGCAGTGGGTAAGCTGGGCATCCAGCACTCATGGGAAGTAAGAGCAGCAGTGATATAAGCTGGGCAGTGATGTAAGCTGGGTATCTGGCACTCATGGGCAGCAACAGCAGTGTCCTAACCGAACTGGACTTGCTTGAAGTTGAAGGCAATCCTTTCTGTTACCAAACTTCATTTGTTCCTGCACGTTTTTAAACTTGGTTCCTTATAGTTCTCTTGGTGATACTGTGAACTTCCAATAAATTTACAATGAATTCATTCTTTGCTTAATTAATCTAGAGTGAGTTAGTGTCTGTGACTCAAAACAAAGATACATACATTTTAGATACTTCTGTATCCTAGCAGAGGAAAACTGGCATCATTCTGTGTTGTTGGAAAATTTAATTAATACATCTCCTCCTTGAGAAGTTTTGATTAACAACTTGCCTTACACTAACTGTAGGTTATTTTTAATACTTGATGTTACATCAATTTATTTTAAAGAATTTTAAGAGCACCTTTGTTAGTCTATAACACCTACCTGTAGATAGGTGTCACCATTATTAAACAACACAGAGTTCAATATTTCCTTAGGATTTCATTATCAGGATGATCTCAAGGTCACCACAACCTTTTCTGTTTTTCTCCTTTAGTTCTGCTAAGGGAATGACACTAATAAATATTTCACCTTCAACTAAAGCATCAGGGAGAAGGTGCCATTCTAACTTTGAAAGAAAAATGGTCTGACTTTGAATGCCTTAGGAAATGAAATGAAAATGAGTAAGTAGAAAAACTAGGCTGGGTACAGTGGCTCACACCTGTAATTTCAGCACTTTGTGAGGCCGAGGCAGGTGGAGCACGTGAGGCAAGAAGTTCGAAACCAGCCTGGCCAAGATGATGAAACCCTGTCTCTACTAAGCATTAAAAAGTCAGCTGAGGGTGGTGGTGTGTGCCTGTAGTCCCAGCTACTTGGGAGACTGAGGCGGCAGAATTGCTTGAACCCAGGAGGCGGAGGTTGCAGTGAGGGGCTGAGATTGCGCCACCTTACTCCAGCGTGGGTGACAGAAAGAGACCCTGTCTCGAAAAATAAAATAAAATAATAAAATAAAATAAAATAAAATTGAAAAACTAAAACTTCAGTGATAGACTTTTAATGCCAAGTCAGCATTCAATTTAAAAAAGAGCTAATATTTCTCTTAGGAAATCTGATACATTAGTATTATAACTGTGTACCTTAAACTGCCATAAAGACAATGAAGTTGGAAAAGTTACTTTTATATGACAACATGAACTTCCATTCTGTTTTTACAGATTCAGGTGGAAAATAAAATTTAGACTTGCATTGCTAAGGAATGGCAGAAAAGTGTTGTTCGGGCTAAATACCATCTGAAAATACTCAACATGTCACCAAAGATTTTATTAATTTCTCTGAGCTTTGTTTCGAAAAAGAACACATATACACATGTTCCACAGATAGATGTCATTGACTGCTGTGAGTGACCCATGTTAATCTGCTACAAATATCTAAACATGCTGCTTGGCTGGGTCCTACTGAGGAGACTTTTGCAGCAAACTCAGTAATATGAGATTCCTCACTGCCTCCTAGCAATACATGAAGCATAGATGTGTTGGTTGTTTGCTCATTTTGTGAACATTAACTAGTGTAGGCATTTCTGTCTCTTCTAGGGCAGGGGCAAGTATAAAAAGGGTGGCTGTTTAACTACGTAACAATGACACTGTTAAATAAAAGCTGTGCTTTCAAGAAAGCACAGCCTAACTTGGAATTTATCAGGACCTATCAAGGCAATACAAACTGATTATGCTGGGTACTTAAGTCATTTTCTGCTTAGGGAGAATATACGGTAATGGTCTTTTAAACATTTTCTCTCAACTCCTTTCCTTTTACCTTTTTCCCATTTATTTGTCTGGAAATTAATTACCATTTAGAAGGAACGACGGGTATTTCTGAGCCCTGAGGAAACCAATGGAATAGTTACTTTGCATATATTGCCACAATAGTGTGTCCAGAAACACAACCCAGGACTGAGCCAGTCAGGCCATTTGCTGAGAAGCACTTAGGACAATAATTTTGCTCATAATATAGAATCAAGAGAATCAACAGAAACAAGAAACAAATGAATCAAATGAAGGCTCTTGATGACTGAAACCCAGCTAAACCGTTCGAAAAAACAATGTTAAAAGAGACATGATTGTCATTTCCAACCAACTAACATGTTCTGTTATGGTTCAAATTAAGAGCATGAAATACACTCTACAACCCAGGGGATTTGAGAGTACTTAGATGAATCACAAGTGACATATGGGAGCTCATTAAAGGAAGGTGAAGTTCTGAATGCCCAGAGAGCCTGCCGGAAATCAGAGCTTTTCTAAAAAAAGGCTTCAGGGGTCAGTCACGCTGATTAGAGGATGCTCTTCATTCTTACAGAGGATCCGTTTATCTTTAGCACTTTTCAGTTATCATAGCACTTGAGTGTTGGCCATTACTGAAAGTTTCTAAGTCCTGAGCATGTGTGAGGGTGGGGAGAAGGTGAGCGAAGGGTGGGGGTTGTGGTTTGATTTTGACAGGCAAACAATAAAGGCTATTGAAGAGTAAGACCTCAGTGCAGCCTATTTCTGCTGTTTCCCCCAAACTTCAAGGTAACAGTTGAAGTTGCAAAAGCAAGAACAGCCCATGGTTGCTTCTGTGTTATGAAGGCTGTGTCTTTAAGCTGAGCTTTGAATGATACATTATTTCCTCTGTGCACCCCAATCTATTTTCTGCCTGACTAAGCTTATAAAACTCTGCATAAATTCTCCTCTCAGCCTGTTCCATAATCCTGTGAACACATTGTCTTCCTGTTCATTCCTTCAGCCAGCAAGCACCAGCTGTTGGGTCCTGGAAACATTTTATGTTAAGGAGAAAAAAAGGAGACGATCAGAAAGCTGTAAAAACTGCAAAATGCTTGAGATATGCAGACTTTTTAGGGTTGTGAATATTTGACCTGCATAAAAGAAATGATTAGGCTTCCATCAATCATTCCTTTGCTGAACACTCTGCTGAGATCGGTTTATCCAGACGCTTCTCAGCTGCCTCGGTTCTGCAGTTTGTAAATGAATCCAGTTTTGTTTGTTACGTGCTAGAGAAAGGATAAACTCCAAGCTTAAAAATATGGACAAAGATACAATTATCTTGACATAACACTCATGCTTTATTTTTATGTAAAATGTCAAAAACTTTACTATCTACATCTTTCAGCTTCCAAAAGAAAGTGGAAGTCACTTGATAATGTATTTCTAATTGCTTGAACGCACACTTCACTCCTCAACTACACAGGAAAGCTAGTTGTTATAATTAGAAGTTTTATGAAGACATAGTTTGTATAAATTATGGAAAATTACTTAACTAAAACTCCAGCCTCTTGCCGTCTTAGAAGAGAAGGTATCCAACAACATGTGATTTAAACAATAGGTTAAAGTGGAAGGCACGGTGATTATATTGGGAAGGCTATTCAATTATTTTTATATTCTAAAAAAAATTGGCAGTTGTTATCATGAAGTGAATAAATTGTTTCCATTTGGAGACATAATTCAGGATGTACTTGGAAAGACAATGCATATCTATACTCTAAATCATTTAAAAAGAAGAGCATTTATACACATTTTGTTATTCGTGTCTTTCTATTCCTTTTGTTGATAATTTTGAGGGAGGAATGAAAATCAATCAAATAGGTGATATTACTCTAAGATAGGGGTCACAAAACTTTTTTTTTTTTTAAACCGACTAGATAGTAAGTATTGTAGGCTTTGCATGACATGATATCCCTTCTGTAATCATGCAGGTAATTTTGTTATTGTATTTGGGAAAGCAACCGTAGGCAGTACATAAAGCATGAGCTCTGATATGTATCCGTAAATCTATTTACAACATACGCACAGCTGGTATCATACTGAATGAGGAAAAACTGAAAGCCTTAAGACCTGGGACACAACAAGGATGCCCAATTTCACCACTGTTACTTAACATAGCACTGGAAGTCTTAGCTAGAGCAATCAGACAAGAGAAAGAAATAAAAGGCATCCAAAATGAAATGGAAAAAGTCAAATTATCCTTGCCTGCAGATGATATGATCTTATACTTGGAAAACCTACAAATTCTACAAAAAAACTATTAGAACTGACAAATCCAGTAAAGTTGCAGAATACGAAATTAACATTAAAAATCAGCAGGATTTCTATATGCCAACAATGCACAATATGAAAAAGAAATAAAAAAGTAATACTGTTTATAATGGCCACAAATAAAATTAAATACCTAGCAATTAACCAAAGATGTGAAAAAAATCTCTATAAAGAAAACTATAAAACACTGATGAAAGAAACTGAAGAGGACACCAACAATGAAAAAATATTCCACGTTTATGTATTGGAAGAATCAATAGTCATAAAACGTCCCTACTACCCAAAGCAATCCATGGATTCAATCCAATCCCTATCAAAATCCCAATGATATTTTTTACAGAAGTAGAAAAATAATCCTAATATTTCTTTAGAACCACAAAGGACCCAGAATAGTCAAAGCTATCCTAAACAAACAAAATGAAACAAAACTGAAGGAATCATATTACCTGATTTCAGACTGTACTACAGCGCTATAGTAACCAGCACAGTACTGGCATAAAAAGAGGCACATCGACCAATGCTACAGAATACAGAATCCAGAAACAAATCCACAAACCTAAAGTGAACTCGTTTTTGACACAGATGCCAAGAACATACACTGGGGAAAAGAGTCTCTTCAATAAATGGTGCTGGGAAAACTGGATATCCATATGCAGAAGAATGAAACTAGACCCTTATCTCTCATCATATATAAAAATCATGACTTAAATCTAAGACCTTACACTATGAAAATACTAAAAGAAAACACTGGAGAAACTCTGCAAGACACTGATTTGGGCAAAAATTTTTTGAGGAATATCCCAAAATGCAAGCAACCAAAGCAAAAATGGACACATTGGATCACATCAAGTTAAAAACCATCCTCAAAGCAAAGGAAACAGTCAACAACGTGAAAAGACACCTCACAGAATGGGAAAAAATATTTGCAAACTACTAATCTGATAAGGGATTAATAATCAGAATATAGAAGGAGCTGAAACAACTCTATAGGAAAAAATATGACAATCTAATCAAAAATGGGTAAAATATTTGAATAGACATTTCTCAAAAAATGCATACAAATGGCAAATAGCCACATGAAAAGGTGCTCAACACCACTGATCATCAGAGAAATGCAAATCAAAACTGCAATATGATATCTTCTCAGCTCTAGATAGAAGGGCTGATAGCCAAAAGACAGGCAATAACAAATGCTGGTGAGGATGTGAAGTAAATGAACCCGTGTACACTTTTGGTGGAAATGTAAATTAGTTCAACCACTATGGAAAACAGTTTGGAGGTTCCTCAAAAAACTAAAAATAGAGCCAACACAGGGTCCAGCAATCCTGCTGCTGCAGTATATACCCAAAAGAAAGGAAATCAGTGTATTGAAAAGATATCTGCACTCCCATTTTTATTACAGCACTATTTACAATAGCTAAGATTTAGAAGCAACCTAAGTGTTTGTCACCAGATGAATGGATAAATAAAATGTAATACATAGACACAATGGAGTTTTATTCAAGCCATAAAAATGAATGCGATCTTGTCATTTGTAAAAACGTGGATGGAACTGGAGATTATTATGATACGTGAGATAAGCCAGGTACAGAAAGACCAATATCGCATGTTCTCACTTATTTGTGGGACCTTAGCAGCAAAACAATTAAAATCATGAACACAGGGAGTAGAAGAATTGTTATCAGGGGCTAGGAAAGGTAGTGGGCGGTGGAAGTGGGATAGGTGGGGAAGTAGGGATGGTCTATTTTAAACAAAATAGAAAGAATGAATAAGACCTGCTATTTGAGAGCACAACAGGGTAACTATAACCAACAATAACTGTAGATTTAAAAATAACTAAAGGAGTGTAATGGAATTGTTTGTAACACAAAGGATAAATGCTTGAGGGGATAGATACCTCATTCTCTATGATGTGATTATCACACATTGTATATCTGTATCAAAACATCTCATGTACTCCATAAATATATACATCTACTATGTACCAAGAAATTAAAAAGTTAAAATTTTAAAGTCACCTATAGAAAAATAAAAATAAATCTATTTACAAAAATAAAAGTAAATCTATTTACAGGCCAGCACTTGCCATCCCTTGCTTTATAACCAAGCATCTAATGATCTGGAAAGCGACACTCGCCATTATCACTATCTTCAAGACAGTTTAAGTTTTTTGCTCCCTTGTAAACCCTAAGGTCTAACAGACCTTCTGGAGGAATATCCTACTGAAGAATTAAGCCTTGAGGCATCCAGTGGAAGGAATAGGGAACTTTCATCCTATGCCTCTGCAATGGTAGTAGCTAGTATGGCAGAACTGAGAAAAATGTTATAAGTCATTTTCCGTAAGGCTTAATTTTCTCATGGAACCCTAGCTGGAAAATGCAAGAACAGGTGCTTTATAAACACTGAATCACAAAACGTACAGTTTCAGTGTGTTTTTCAGTGGGTCTTGAAATATTAGGTCTGAGATAATCAAGTTAACTAATCTCTTTATTTGAAGACAGGGCAAAATGAATATAAATATTTGTCTTTCACTTCTGGTTCACAGATTTGCCATTTCACTAGATTTAACAGACATAGTCAATGTAGAAAACGTGACTATAGAGTGGATTTTATGGTATGTAGAGGTTGCTAAGGGGAATAGCATATTTTCAAAAAGTCATTGTTTTTTAGCAAAACGTTCCAACATTTATTTGTGGGTAGTTATGACTATGAGGAGCGGGCATTTGAATAGCAGTGTAGAGGTTGTGGACTTTTAGGTGTATACCTCAGGAACTTACATGCAGGTCCTATACCATAGTAACAGGAAAACACCTAATAATACTGAGTGGCTGCATTCATATTTCAAAAGTACCCTGTAGTCATTTGAGTGCTGCCCTGGATGAATTTAAAACGACAATCTTATTGTTAGAAATCATGACTACCAATCATTAAATTTCAATAAAATGAAAAAGACCCCAAGTATGGGATTAGAAACTACTTAGTCCTCAACATGTTGGGGTTGAAAACAACTTTGCAAAGCCACAGTGAAATTAATAGTTCCTGAGTCACTTCCCGTTTTGATCTAGGAGGTAGCCAGCTGGGATGTGAGTCTTTGCAATGGGAAGGTAGTCACACAGAGCTGGAAGCAGAAGACATGGCCTCCTGCCCTAACTCCATTACTTAGCATCTATGTATGCTTGTGCAATTGATTGCCTATGGAATTTATTGCCTCATGAAACCTCTGTTTTCTTATCTCCAAAGGCTGTAAAAATACTGTCCTGACACAGGAGAGAGACATAAATGACAAAACGCATTAGAAAACTTTTTCCCGGCCGGGCGCGGTGGCTCACGCTTGTAATCACAGCACTTTGGGAGGCCGAGGTGGGCGGATCACGAGGTCAAGAGATCGAGACCATCCTGGCCAACATGGTGAATCCCTGTCTCTACTAAAAAATACAAAAGTTAGCTGGGCGTGGTGGTGCGTGCCTGTAGTCCCAGCTACTCAGGAGGCTGAGGCAGGAGAATTGCTTGAACCCGGGAGGTGGAGATTGCAGTGAGCCGAGATGGCGCCACTGCAGTCCAGCTTGGCGCCTGGTGACAACGTGAAACTCTGTCTCAAAAAAAAAAAAAAGAAAAGAAAACTTTTTCCCTTTAACATTATTTCCTTGAATTAAAGCATTGTCCAATGTATCGATAAAACCAGTCATAACACTGAAAAGTACAGTGCAATGAAGGAAGATGAAGACAGGAAAGTTCAGAAATGTTACACCATAAGGCATGGAGAAAACGATAGGGAGGGCATGGATTTGAACCGTGGACTTTTCCCTTTCCCCATTCTATTACATAGTCTCTCAACAATCAAAGACAATTAATGTTCACTGTCCCTACATGCCAAGTATAAAAAGCTCACACTTTTAAAACACAGTAGTCCCCACTTATCAGAGGTTTCACTTACTGTGGCTTGGGTTAGCTGAAGTCAGCTGCAGTTCAAACAAATTAAATGAAAAAAAAATCTAGCAATAAAAATTGCATAAATTTTAAATTGCATCATTCTGAATAGAGTGATGAAATCTCAGGCAGTCTTGCTTCTTCCTACCTGCGACATGATGCATCTATGCTATACACGCTACCCACCTCTCACTCACTTAGTAGCTGTCTAGGTTATCACATCCACTGTTGCACTATTACAATGCTTGTGTTCAAACACTCATTTTATTTTTGTTACAGTTGGTTGTTATAATTGTTCTATCTTATTATCATTTATTATTGTTAATCTCTCTAATATATAAGATAAGCATAATCCTAGGTATATATGTACAGGAAAAAACATAACACATATAGGGTTTGGTAGTATCCACAGTGTCAGGCATCCACTGGGGTCTTGGAAAGTATGCCCCATGAATAACTGTACCGAAACAAAAATTAGATCAATCATATACAGTTAATTTGTGAGCATTACTTTTTAATTTTTTTCTAACAAAGATAATGTAGCCTTCTGATTCCTAAGTAGGAAATTTTCCAGGCTATTATATAGTCTTCCAGCTGTCAAAGTCATTCTCTGTACATATTCAATATTGAACAATACAAAGGAACAATAAATAAAATTATAGCTTTCAAAAAGTAATGTATACTATGTATACAATTACAGCTGTCAGTTAAAAAAAATCTAAAAAAGTTATAAAATATTATAAATATGTAGCTTAATAGTTTTGTTTGTTTTTAAGCCTGAAGGGGTTTATTTAAAGTAGGGCCCATTTTATTAAATGTGATGCTTTCAAATTGGCCAACACACATTGCCTGAAATGTTTCATTATGCAGTACAATGTATTTATTCAGGTGAAAGTATACAGAATATTGCATATCTCTATATGCATTGATCTAAATGCAAATGTAGTTAAATGTAAAATCCAACCTTGGTGTCATTTAGTGTTACATTCTGCCATCAAAATTTAGGAGTATTCTTTCCTCATTTTTTAACATAGAAATCCAGAAATCAACAGCAATTTCAGGAAAAACTTGCAAAAATGAGGTAGAACATTTGAAATTCACACACCTAAACCATTTAGAAAGCCTTTTTTGCAGGTATAAAATAAGTTAATGTCCAGGTTGTAACATGATCATTAAAAAAGAAGGTTTGATAGCTTCTGAAGACCATGTTCACACAGAATTTAAAGGTAAGAGAAAGGCAAAGGCTTTAGGTTTTCATTCCACCCAGTTTTAAGACTAAGGTGCTTTATACCAAATTCATTTGAACCAAATTGTTCAGGAAAAATTTCTAATCCTTCCTGGTCAAAATTCTACATTCCCAATCTCATTGCTCTACTGCTACAAAACAACATCATAATGAATCTAAAATAAATGCATCAAATTTGAAATCTAAGCATGGAATTTAATGCAGCTATTTCACTTGTCTTCATCCATCTGGGCTGCTATAACAAAAATACCATAGACTGGATGCCTTAAACAACAAATATTTATTTCTCATAGTTCTGGGGGCTGGGAAGTCTAAGATCAAGGAGCCACACAGACTCAATGACTGGTGATGGCCAACTTCCTGGTTCACAGATGGCACCTTCTTGCTGTGTTCCCACATGGCAGAAGGGACAAGGGAGCTCACTAGGGTCTATTTTATTAGGATACAATCTATTCATGAGGGTTCCACCCTTCTTATCTAATATGTTCTTAAAGGCCTCCACCTCCTAATATCAACATGTTGGGGGATGGAATTTCAATATATGAATTTGGGGAACACAAAGATTTAGTTCATAACGTCACTGTATGCATAAGAATATTGAAATCCAGTAAGGCTAAATGACTTATCTGTGACCCTAATAGATTGAATACAAGATCAGAACCAATTCCTTTATGTCCCGTATGTCATTCCTTTAACATTAGCTCCTTGAGGTAAAGTGTTATTCAATGTATCAATGAAACTACAGGATCATAACACTGAAAGGTATGTTAGTACAATGAAGGAAAATGAAGAAGGCAGTGAAGTTCAGAAATGGTAAGTCATACAGTTCAGGGAACATGATAAGACCTGGACTTGAACATGGACTTTCCCTCTCCCACTCTGTTACATAGTATCCCAACAATCAAAGATAATTATTGGTGTCCCAATTCCCTGGATTATACTATCCACATAAGTGCAAAGTTGTAAAGAAGTCACTGATTCCCAATGGATAATTTTACTTTGTAAGCTGCATTAGCAATTTTATGCCACTTGAGGCACTTGTCTCTTCTATGGCAATACAAAATAAAATCGTTTAGGCAGAATGAAGTAGGACTGAAAGTGAATAGGGGCATCCTAGCCAAATAACTGAATGTGCCTGTCATCTTTCCACTAATTATCTACAACAAATAATTTTACTTACTGAACCATGCTGGCTAACTTATTCATGTGATGAGCTAAATGTCCTCTGAAGTATTTGGATGGTGAATGCGAATTTCCAGTGGGAAAAATATGGTATTAGAAACTTTTCCTAGAGAACAATAAGCTTTATATCTTTGAAATATGTGTATAACCTAAGTATATTCATTTTTGCTTCCTGAAAAACAGTAACATGTATTAGGTTGAATGTTTGCAAAATGTTTGAATATCAGCAATTTCATAATGTTTAACATAATAGTATAATACAGCACTTTGTATCATGGGATCTGGTCACAGAGGGTTCAGAGTCCAAGTCTAGTTCTACTACTTTGAAAGATTACATGATATTAATAGGGCTATTAGAAATAATACCTAAAAATTTTGAATCCTTTTGTTAGTCATAAGAGTGCTGAAAAATGCTAGTTTTTATGATGAGCAATGATGATGATGATATTATTGATGATGTCTGCTCTATACCCATCACGGTTTAGTCAACGGGTTGGAAGAATTGATGTGTTTTAAATTTTCCAAATACAATGACTACAGAAAAAGGAAGATACTTATAGAAAATTAGCTTGGGAAGGATCCTGCCTCAGAGGCTTCAGAGAGTACAGTCTGGTAGACACCTTGATTTTTGACTTCTTGACTCCAGAGCTGTGAAAGATCAAATTTGTATGGCTTTAAGCGACCAAGTCGGTGGTACTTTTTACAAGAGCTCTACGAAATTAGTACATACTTAAATAAATGTTTTCAAATAAAAATATTAGCCTGGGTTATAGGGTGAGTGAAAATTGGAAGTTACCGAAAATGTTGATTAGCAGGCTAGAGTTTTTGGCAGATTAGGTTTAGAAAGTAATTCTAATGCACTTATGGTATAATCTATTGTTATGGATTGAAGCCAAAATCTAACTGGATAACTAGGCAATTTTCTTAACGAATGTGAGATAAGAAATGATCTTCTGTTAATTTTCTTATTAAGAGATTCCCCATAAATTAAAAATCAATTTGGTAATATGAATGAGAAAGGAGACAATTTTTTCCCTTTAAGATTAAAGTCAAACAACAATAACAATGATAACAATGATAAGAATAAAAGCCACCATATCCTGTATTAAGCACCTGGCCCATGCACGAAATGTCTCAGACATTGAGTGCAACATTTGCATGCATCATTGCATGTAATCTTTACAACAATCCTACAAGGCAATGCAAAATTGAGACTCAGAATAGTTAAATCACATTCACATCATCACAAAGCTCTCATTGTCAGGAATAAATGAGAATTGCAATATATTGTGATCCTTGCAACTTGGTTCATTTTTTAAGAGTTTAGCCAAAATTTGTTTCAAAATATCTGAGGCTTCTCTGGGAATTTTAGAATTCTTTTATAATATTCAGTGAGTGCTTATTCCTGAACAAATGAAACATTGAACTAGTAGGTATAAAATTATCAGGACTTTTACCAGTAATATTTACGATGCTTCCTACATCTAGACCTTCATGACTTGCTAAGGTCAAGCCTCTTTGGAAATACATAAAAAGAGTCTGTGCTACGGCCAGGACCACACAAGGCCAAGGATGTGATGGCCAATCCTGACATTTTCTTATGCCCTGTTACTCAGAAATCTCCATGAAATGTTCCCCAAACCTGTTTTGAGCTCAGAACTATTCACTATTGTATTTTTTCTCACTTAAAAACATTTATTGATCATATACTCATGTGTTTTCCATTGTTGTGTGATCTGGTAACTCGAAGGCAAACAAGAATAGATACCAGCAGGTCAAGTAGGAAAGAAAACAAATGACTTCAGGATATTGTTTTATGTACTCTGCTAGAGTTGTGCAAGGGAACACAAAGAAGACTAGGAAAAGTGTCCTGAAAAAGCTAATCCCCAAGCTGAGTCTTGATATAT
This sequence comes from Cacajao melanocephalus, assembly GCA_963573385.1. Taxonomy (NCBI): domain Eukaryota; kingdom Metazoa; phylum Chordata; class Mammalia; order Primates; family Pitheciidae; genus Cacajao; species Cacajao melanocephalus. The sequence continues at coordinate 31,013 of CAUYLG010015312.1, forward strand.
GATCAGGAGGATGTCTGTACAACATGATATTCAACCTTATCTACCAGTCACAAAAATCTGAAAACAAAGGAGTTAAATATTTGCAGGGATTGAAACCTGTCATACATTGCTGGTGACAGTAGGTATTGGTGCATCTACATTGAAGAGTAATTTGGCAATATCCAGTAAAACTGCTAATACAAATAAGCGATAATACTTTCTAGACATAAATCTAGACAAACTCTCATATGAATACACAATAAAACACGTATAAAGGTATTCACTGCAGCATTGTTTATAAGAGCCACCATTAGAAAAAACACACAACTATAGCTAACAATATTTTGTGTTCTTGAAAAATGCTGAGAGTGTATATAAAGTGTTCCTCACCATAAAATCACCATGTGAGGAAATAAATACGTTAATTAGTTAGATTTAGTCAATGCACAATGCACATATACCTCAAAAACTATGTTGAACTGGTCAATACATACAAATTTGTCAGTTTAAAATATATATGCAATGCCAATCTCATCCAAAAATGCCCTCATGAAAATACCCAGAATAATGTTTGAACTAAATATCTTACCACTATGGCCCAGGCAATCTGACACATAAAATTAGCTATCACAAGAGTAGACGCAGGAGACTAGTTAGTAAAAATGGTTGCAATTAATTCAGCCTCCAATTCAGGGCCTCAACACATAGCAAAAGTTGAGTAACCATTTGTTAATTTGAGTTGATTCAACAGTGATTTTAAAATGTGAGAAATCTGTGCATATGCTCAAATAAATGTTTTATATTTTATATATTTTAAATATATTTTATAAATATTTAACATAATATATTACTATATACTATATTAATATACTTTATATTTAACTAGATAAAATATTTAGTATATTTATATATTTTGTAAAATATATATGTTATATATATATAGTGTGTATGTGCTGTGAACACTAGTGTGGCAGACTGAGCACTCTCAATGAGTTCTCATCAGCTCATTCCAAAGATATTCTGCACATGATTTATTTTGCTGGACTTCTCTCTATGTCATTTGTTTTACGTTCTAGTCAACACTTTTGGTTCATAATGTCTGGCAGAATATACTAGGGTGGTGCTCGACATGCCACAAAAAAAAAAAAAGACTAATTTTGATAGTACCAAATGAACATTACTTTTGTTTTCTAGCTGTTTTCTAGACTACTTCTAGACCTCAGTGATTGGAACAATCTATGAAGAAGACAAAAATCATCTGTTGAGTCTACAACTGTACTGACTATAGAAGAGCTAACTCTACAAGGAGTAACATGTATGTGAGAAAAGATGAACATCTACTAATAAATTTATGGATGATTAGAAACATCATGTGCTTCATCAGGATAAGTACAAAAAGCATCTTAAGCTGCATCCTCAAATGAAGCAAAGAAGCCATAAAAACCATTATGAGATAGTTGTGCTGGACCTAGAAGCTCAGCCCTGCAGTAACCCACATAGCACAGAGCTTAGTGCAAAGTTAGTGCTGACCACCCAGTTTTGAATTCCTCATCTCCTCAGGGGAGTGATTAGCATGGTAATTCTCAAGGTTTATTCCCTAGTTTCTTCTTAATGTGGATTAAATTGACCTTGATGGTAAATTTGTGCCAAATGAGCATTTTTAATTCAAAAGAAAAGAGTGGTTTAAAACTTCTAAGGATCATTTTACTTTCTCACTGGGCAATAATTTTTTTTTTGGATTTTAGGCTGAATAAGGTTGTGTTTTAAGCCATTCAATGACACCAATCTTCTCTACCACCAAGTCTTCCATGTTTGGCGTAGGCCTGTAACTTTGCTGAATTTCTTTCTTCACTATTATTTGACAAGGAAAATATATTTATTAAATCATATTTATATCAGATTATTTTAAAGTGAACACATTTCTGGTGTGTTTATTAAGAATCTATCAGGATGATGTTTACATTGAGACTGCAATAATAACATTTTTCAGAAAGTTCTCGGTGCACCAACTCCCACCATTTAGGAATTTGGTGATCTTGCTAGATTATTTATGTTTTTACAGTCTCATCTTAATTTTTTTCTTTTTCCTCAGGGGGATCTGTTATAGGGTGGTTGTGATAATTAAATATCCATGAAAAGCTCTTTATAAACCTCAAATAGCTGTATAAACATTAAAGAGTTGGCAATACAGATAACAATCTGATTGCAGGAAACAGAAGATCACCTTCTCTAATATATAAAGATTATTTTTCCCTCAGTAAATCAATGAACAAATTAAAATGCATTCAAAAGACTGGTCTAAGCAGTCTATTCTTTCTAGGGACCGTCAATGTTGGCAATGGTATTTTTTTGTTCTCAGAATCGAAGTATATTTAAGCTGAAAGGGACCTTGGAGAATATCCAATTCAATGCTGTTAAGCCCCACCCGTCTCCATTTTATCATAATGTAAAATTTAATATGAACATAAAATAATACTTTCTGGATGGTTTAAATGGATTTTACTTTGAAAACTATATGCTTAAAGTGGATTTAGATTCCACTAGGATACAATGAAGCCTGAAATTTTAGATTTAAGACTAAAAATCAAATTTCCTAAGGATATTTTGTTAAGTGAAGAATGAAAAAGGATTCGGAAAGTGGTTGGGTAGATTTGACATGTTACCGTAATAGTTTTTAGTAAAGTACGTCCACATACATAGGATATATGGCTATTATCAAATAATGTGAGAAAGGTGTGAGGGTGAGTAAAGATGCTGAGAATGTGGAAAACATCAATGAGATTCCCAATTCTTTGTTACCTTTGAGCTTTTTGTGCATAATTTAGATCTTTAATTACAACATTTTCCTACTTTCACTCAACATGCTTCTGAGTAGCTGTTATTAGTCAAGGTGTATGCAAAGAATGAAAATAATTATAATATTAGCCCAAGACATAATTAGAAGTGTAAATATTATATAAAAATAATCATAGGCCACAATCTTTAAGGAGAAATAAATAGCTTTCACTATTCACACCTTCTTTTATTGTAGGATTTCCTGATATTTACAAAGATTTCAATTCTCTACTGTTTACAAAGAATATTCTAAAATGGGATTATAGGAAAAAATAATTCATAGGACTCCTTAAACACTTATTATCTACTTCACCATGTTTGGAAAGAGTCTTCCAAATAAATAAATATTTAAATATTGCAGACAGAATATAAAGAGGGAATTAGGGCTCGTACTTATGACTAGGTTTTTAGCAACACAGTCTATGATGGAGTCACAATTTCATCCATCAACCGAGAGAAGTAAGTTGGATTACAGCAGTGTCTTATGCAGTGTTATGATCAAGGAAGCATAAGAGGAGCAGTGATAATCTGCGTTGGTTCTGATTTGTGTGAATTTGGACTGGACCGGCAAAATCCCCTGAAGAGGTGACTTAGAAGATAAATTCTATGTATAATAACAATATGGGTAAGAGAAATATTATAAGGAGTTTTTATGCAAAGGAAAAGAAAATCTTAAAGTTAGAGGGGTTGTGAAAAAACACGTCATAAAGTAATGGATGACAGCAAAGTTAGCTTTGGGAAAAGAAGACAATGTGCTTCCTCTGAAGATAGAGCAAAGGAAGAGATAATGAGGAAGAATTATAATACACTTACAGTGGAAATACAGGTAAGTGCCCAAAACATCTCAGCCGGAGCAGAGGGGATTTGAAGGAATTTAAACCAGAGAAGAGACAGAGGAAGACTTGGTGGGTCTAGAATTGAAATTTTGGAACAGAGGCTGTGAGTCATCCAACATGAAGAAAGTACAAGGAGAGAACAGAAAGCATGCTGGGCAGCACTAAGGACCCAGATCAGTTAGAATTCATAGTAGAGTCAATACATTTTCCATTAGGACTACTCATGAGGAAAAACGTGCATTGCAGGTAGCACAGGGCCAGCAGGCAGCCAACTATAAGGACCTAATATGTGCATCACTGAAATGACCAATAATATGGCTCAGACCAGGTAAGAAATAAATGACTCCAGAAAAAGTCTCAGGGCTTATGAGGCCAGTGAGAGCTGTTACAAGACATAAGAACCTTCAAGGCAGAGGTCAGTTCAGGCTAAGGATATAGACAGAGAATAAATATAGGGAAATCAATAAGAAAAAGAAACAGAAAAAAAAAAAAAACCAGAAAATAACCCAGGCATAAAGAACTCTCAATGAACACAGTTGGAAGCAGAAAGTAAATTTAAAAATAGCATGTATCAAAACTTATCCAGTGCTGCTGAAACCATTCCTGGAAGAACATGTATGTTCTTAAGCACATGTGACAGTAAAAGTTAAAAATTAATGATGTCAAAAAGATAGAAAAATATGATTAAATAAATAGAAGAATATATCATTTTGCGTATATAAACATGAAACGTCAATAAATGAATTTAGCAAGATTCTTAGATACAAGGTAAATATATAAAAATTGTATTTTTCACAAATATTCAAAAATGAAATAAATAACTTAGAGCAAACATTTTAAAATGCACAAAATAAATGCCATAAAAATGTATAGGACCCCTACACATAAAGTATTCAACTTTTGAAGAGAAACTGAATACTTCAATAAATGGAAGTTTACCCCATGTTTATTACTGGAAAGATTCAATATTGTAAAGACATAAATGCTCTGCAAGTTTTTTTCTAAATTTAATGCAATCCTAATAAAATCTAAATTTTTGTTTGTTTGTATGTATTTTTGGAACTTGATAAGTTGACTTTAAAATTTATATGCAAATGCTAAGAATAGCTAAACTATTCTTGATGCAGAATAGGGGGCCGGGGGAAAAGACTCACTTTATCAGATATCAAGGATTAATTTAAAGCTACATTAACTAAAACTGACATTGGTTTATGGATAGAAAAATTGACCAATGGAACCCAGCAGAGGCCAGTAGGAGACCCACAGATACACAGAGAGTTGATTTATGACAAGAGTGCAGCAGAGCAGTGGGAAATGAAAACTCTTAATAAATAAATTTGACTCTTATCTCACATCATAAAACAATCACTTCTAGAAGAATTTTACATCACAATGTTATAGTCAAAGAAATCTAGAAAATAACACATGAAAATAATTTCAGAATCCGAGGACAGAAGAAAAATTTCTACAACAGACAAAAAATACATTAAACATAAAAACAGATTAATTTAAAATTAGACTAATTAGGTTTTAGTAATATGAATTTCTGTTCAATGAAAGAAATTAAGTAATATAAAGGGGCAAGATACAGACTAGGAGAAGATATTTTTCACATATATAATAAACAGACAGTATATAGTGATATCCTGGGAATAACTAAGAAAAAAGCCAATCCAACAGAAAAACAAGGCAAGATATTTGACTAGGCATTTAATTAGAGAAACTATTTCTCTGGTTATTAATGAGAAAAGGCATTCATCAAGTGTCATAACCTACTCACTATAATGGCTAAAATCAAAATCATCAACAGTGTCATGTGTCAAATGTGTTAATATGTGGTGGAATTAAAATGTCTAACAATATTACAATAGACAAAACAAGTTTTTCAGAATAGTCCTGTGATAGAATCCTATTCAGCAATAAATTGTTTTCAAAAAGCAAATGACAGCTACTTGCAACAATGTGGAATCTCACAACCAGAATGCTTTAAAAAGCCAAATAGAAAAGCATACATACTGAAATAACGTCATCACTATCCATTTCAAAAGCAAGCATAATTGAAGTTTGATGTTAGCCATTAGGATAGTGGCTATTTCTAGGGAGTAAGGACGGGGTTACTGACAGGAAGGGGACAAAAGGGAGACTGACAGGGTACCGACCATGTTCATCATGGTTATGTGGGCTGTTCATTTGAGAAAAATGCCTTTGATTGTAAATTTATTTTGTGTGTTTTTCTATGTGTTATACTGCAACACAAAAGAAAACAGACAAAGCATGTGAATAAAATTGTTGACAGGGTATTTCTTGCATTCATAACACAATACATTTCTAATGCAATTTCCCAGAATAAAATTGTTGACAGGGTATTTCTTGCATTCATAATACAATAGATTTCTAATGCAATTTCCCATTTCTGTTTCAATGAATAACCTTTTTTGGACATGTAGCCTTAGATTTTAGAATCTTGTTTAAAAATAATGACAACAAACAAGACAATGAAGACTCCATAAGAACTACACTATTGCGTATATTATACTTCTTCAGCTTCAGAGCAGTTACTGTAGCTGCCTCCCTCCTTTTCTTTTTGCCCAGGTATAGCCTGAGCCTTCTAATATTTCTAATACACCCCAAGGTTGTCCACTTGTGGCTTAGATTATTGGCCAGTTTGACTACCCTTAAAAATGTAAGCAGAAAGGGTCACAGCAGGACATGAAGCCAGACTCCATTAAAAAATTAATAAAAGAAGAGCACCAATTTATTAAATGAAAATCCTCTGATCTGTTCACCGTAGCAAACAGCTGTTATTCTGTATCTTAGTGAGGGCCTTGGGACCCAGTGGCACCAGCAGGTCTGCCTCTGTGTACATTTCTCTCAGCTGGTCAAATAAACAGCTCTTCTATCCTCCTGTAGAGAGGCAGGGTTGCTCCCAGTTGTCAAACTCAAATAATCCCCTTCAAACAGAATCCCTGGCAAGTTCAAAGAAAACATGCCAAACCCCACTGCTCTGGGAGATAATGGACACCAAGAATTGACTGCAGGAGTAGAAATTAAAAGATGCCTCTGAACATGAAACGTTAATAAACCAAGCATCTTTACAAATATTTCTCCTTCATCCAATGCCCTTTCTCATAAAATTAACCCTAGTCTCTTGTGCTCTCATCTCCTCATTTTATATTCCAATAGCTGAAGTTCAAGTTTAGTTAGCAGCATAAAATTTTACTTATACTATTTTCTGATACCATAAATGGTCTTGAGTATAGTGTCACAAAAACTTAAGACAAAACAGGTCGAATTACATTTCAAAGCACAGTTTGACTCTCATTTTAATAACCAGGGGAGATACAAAAATATTAAACAGCTGATAAGACACTACATGGACACTGCATGGACACGACTAACTAGTAAAACAGCGGTTAGCCATAAATAACTGGTGCAACTAATAATTCATTTACATACCTTGTGACTGATGGAAGAAACTAATTATTTCTTCAAGATTTGTATCTTTCTCAATTTCTTTTCAGTCATCACAGGCTTTCCTCGTATCCCCATTGATCCCACCCACACAGAAAAACAGGCATTATCTTTTTTCTATCTATCTTTCCTATCTCTCCATCTGTCTGTCTATCTATCTATCTATCTCTCTATCTATCTATCTATCTATCTATCTATCATCTATCTATCTATCATCTATCTAATTATGCTTGAGAAAATAAGGTCCAAAAATTAGCTGATTTAGCAGGAAGAACTGAATGTATGTTTCAGTGGATGAATAATTATTATGCCAATAATGAAAATAGCCTAAGCAATTTAAAATGTCATGTTACTGTGTAAATATCGTATGACTGCTTATATCCATTATTTGGTTTCTACCTTTACCTACAATGAATTTCCTGATTTGATTTTAATAGGCACCATGTGGCCTATTTTGCCATCCTAGGCAGCTCGTAAACTTCAGAAATAAAGAACTTCCACTTATCTCACAGGGGTGTTTTAAGTAGTAACATAAATGTGATCACTTGCCAGAAAGTATTTGAATTCATTGGAGAAAAGGCCCCATGTATGAGAAATGTAATATTACAGTGGGTAGGGGCTTCCCATGGTCATCCTTAGCCTAACTTTATCTGGGCAGTATGTCTTCGGTTTTCCTATCGATGGAATGCTAGCCTGGATACCTAGATTCTGTTTAAGAGGGATGAACATTCAGCTGGGAGTCAAGAGATCCCAACATTTGTCACGGCTCTACTTCAAACTTGCATTGGCAAATTTTCATAAAACTCTACTTTTTAGGCATTAGGAATCTCATCTTTAAAATGAGATAGAACTAAACAGTAGATAAACTTGAAGGTGATTTCCAGTACTAGCATTCTGTAATTCTATAAGTCAGTGTAATCCTTCATGTCTAAGAGGGTAAAAATTGCTTTTGAAAGTACATAGCAGAATGTTGATTTAGAAGTTAAAGTTCTACCTTTACTAGGATTTAGCCCTCACAGGTGACTCAGGATAAGAGAAAAGCCTTCCCCTATCCTATCCAAGCTTGTTTCCAAGTACTGCAGTATGTTATCTTATTCATTTATTTCAATTCATCTATAATCTGTAATTTTGTTTTCATTTTAAAAAACATTTTCTTCTCTAATATAGCTTAGGCTGTCTTGTTTACTGCTGAGTTCTTAGCACTCAGAGCAAACACCTTGCATACAGCAGGGCTCAAAAACATACAGTGAGTGACAAACCACATGCATATTAAACGTATCTATCATATGACTAGATATGTTTAAGAGGAAGTTTAATAAACTAGTGTTTATTAAACACTAGTATCTGGAAGACATTATGTTTCTCAGATACTCTAAAAGAAAAGATGTGCTGGAATCAGATCAATAAAAAGTATCTGGAAGTTTTCCTAATGTTAATCACTTTTGCCAGGTCACCGGAGAAGTACATAGCTTAGGTATGATGAGGTTTTGCAATAATTCAAGGAGAGTAGTCTTCTATTTTATATGACATGGTGTTAATTCAATGAAAGCTTTGATGAATTCTAGAGTAAATACTTTTATTTACTGTCACATGGTTTTAAAATATATACAAGTTAGACACAAATTTTAGCAAAAAAATCAGCTGATGGCTTTAATTAGTTTCATATTGTGCTAATAATATACCACAATATACAAATTGTTATATATCATATTTTAGAAAAATAATTTATATAACCGAGCTTTAAAAACCGTAAGGCATAAGAAGTGGATTTTATACGTTTTCTCAGCATCTGTAGTTTCAACATGTATATTGTTTGTATTGCTATTTATTGTGTTCGTCTATGTTTAAAGAGACTATATTTAGTAGAATTAAAAATAGGGATGTCATCTGCATTGCTTCAGACCACTCTATCACAGAATAGTCTGTTGGGTAATTTGTATATAGGTCATCAGGATTTCTTTATAAGGTAATCTATAGTTATATTTTATGTAGTCAGAGAATTCACTGTTCCATGATGTCTTTTCTTGGGTCATCTTGAGAACTGATTGTCACACAGTGATCCAATCAGCTATTTGATTGATCTGATTCAGTTCATCCATGGCACCCGGACCAAACATTTCAAGGTCAGACTATTTCTGTCTGACATTGATGGACATGGCACACAACATCAAGGGATAAAAAAGTCCATTATATTCAAGAACTGTCCCACACCAAATACATTTCCATTGCTTTCTTTAAAGATGACTGAGACTCTGAACTGAATACTGTTAGGCCAATGATTTCAGCTGACTGCAATCTCTGGTGTGAAGCTGCACAGTTAGTATGGACATTCACTCACACTTAAAAATCATCATGGTAATAATGCTTCATTAAGACACTAGACATTTGTGTTCAGAGAAGCCACCTGAATATAGGATTCGGAAGAAATTAATACTGAAATAAGCAAATGGTTTAAGGATCTAGACAGCAACCATGAAGATACAATACAATGTTATCCAATTTCAAATTTTAAAACAAATGCACAGAACTATGGAGGAGCAATTGAATTTCCTATTCTCTGAACAATCAGTCTCAAATACAGATTCATTTTTCATATGCCTGAACTTTCAGCTAAAGAATTCATCACAAATATTCATTGAGTATTTACATGGAATAGGCATTCCTGTAGGAGCTGGGATATAACAGTGTATAAATTCAACAAAAATCTTTTCCCTATTAGACTTTCAGTTCTACTGGGCAGAGCTAGGTAATAAACATATTAAGCAAGTTAATTGAAAAGTGTGTTAGGAAGTGATAGTGCTATGGAAACAAATAAGAACAGGGTGAAAAGAGGTGCCTTAGGTTTGGGGGATTATGTTTTAAATAGAGAGATCAGGGTAGACTTTGCTGAAAAGTGACAATGAGAGAAATTGATAAGGTTCCATTGGGAGGGAGATCTACAATATCTGTGGGAAGCATGTTCTGTGCAGATTGAATAGCCAGTGCATTGCCAAGGAGGCTGGACTGCATTAGCATGTGTGAGGAACCCCAAGGAGGTCAGTGTAGCTGTCATGTGATGAAACAGGGAAGTAGGAGTAAGATACACAGTCCAGTGTGTAGGACCTTGTAAAACATCATAAAGGCATCCAAGTGCAACGTGAAGCTGACAGGGGTTTTCAGCAAAAGAGTGACAATACCTGGGTTATAATGCACAGACTTACTCTTCTCGCCATGGGTGAAAATAAATTATGGGATTACAAGCTATGATGGAGGAAGGGCATTTAGTCAGGAGTGAGATGACGGTGGCTTAGATCAGAGTTTTAGACTACACACTTTCCCTCTCAAGTCACATTCTCTTCCTTGAAATGATACATTCATGTCTCGGAAGGCTTCCAGAGTTTTTCCAGTAGCTCTCATTTGTGGAATCTATTTATGCCATTAATTAATGTAATGTATAAACATAATTCATTTAACCTCACCATATCTCAGTTGTCTTATTTGCTAAATGGGTTTAAATATAGTGCCTAATTCATAAGCTAATGGTAAAAATTATATAAGAATATGTATGTAAATCATAACATGGGTATATAAAGTAAGTTTTCAATACATATTAGCTATTGTTATATATGTGATTGGAAAAATTTATATATATAATATATATATTACATATATATATATATCATGTATATCCAATTACATATATATATCATTGGAGGGATTCAGTTTGTACATATTTCATTTATGGTTGTTGCAACTGCATTCATGAAAATCATTCAAGTTAATACTTTTTTTTTGTATTTGTACTAAGATTTTGGTATTAATATTACCCTACTCTCATAAAATCAGTTAGGAAGTGTCCTTTTTTGTTTTTTAATCCCTGGAAGATTTTGTGTAAGATTGGTGTTACTTCTTACGTTTGGAAGAAATTACTAGGGTAAAGCCATTTTGACCAGACTTTTTTTTTTATGCGAAGATATTAAAAAACATATTTACTCTCTAAAAAATTTAATTTCTAGAAAAAAATTAAGTCATATTTTCTATCTTTTTCTTGTGTTCATTTTGGTAGACTGTGATTTTCTAAAAATTTGACCATCTTTTAATTAAATTTTCAAATTAATTGGAATAAAATTGCGTAGTTATTTGGTGGGCTAAAAAACAGTCTTCCAAAAGATATTCATGTCCTAATCCTGGGAATTATGAATGTGACCTCACATGGCCAAAGGGAAAAAAAAATTCTTGCAGATGTGAGTAAATTAAGGAACTTGAGAGGAGGGAGATGATTCTGGGTTCTTGAGTGGACTCTAAATGTGATCTCAGGTATACCTGTAAGAGAGAGGCAGAGGAAGATTCAGAGAAAGAAAAGACAAGACAGGACCACAAAGGCGGAGACTGAAATGATGCAGTCATAAGCCCGACTATGGGGTAGCTATCCAAAGCTGGAAGAAAATTGAAATGGGTTTTCTCTCAGAGCTTTGGGAGGCAGTGTGACCTGGCTGACACCTTAATTTTGACCCAGTGTCTCTGATTTTGTTTTATTGGCCAGAACTTCAAGAACCGTGAGAAAATAAATTTCTGTTGTTTTAATTTATCAGGTTTAAGTAAAGGATATGTGCTAATCACTATTAAAACTTGTCCTGGCTGGGCGCCGTGGCTCATGCCTGTAAATCCCCAAGGTGGGCAGATCACCTAAAGCCAGGAGTTCGAGACCATCCCAGCCAACATGGCAAAACCCCATTTCTACTAAAAATTTTTTAAAAATTTGCCCTTCCTGGTGGCATGCGCCTATAATCTTAGCTACTCGGGAGGCTGAGGCAGGAGAATCGCTTGAACCCCGGAGGCGGATGTTGCAGTGAGCTGAGATTGTGCCATTGCACTCCAGCCTGGGCAATAAGAGTTAGACTCTGTCTCAAAAAACAAAAACAAAACAAAACAAAACAAAAAACTTGTCATAATTCTGCAAAAAATTTCAACTATATTTTCGTATGTATTACAGAAGTTAATAATTACGTTTTTAAAACACTAAGGCTTATGTTTGAATTCTGTGTGTATTTATGTTTAAGTCTGAGTCCTTGACCTTTTTTGTTAATACTTGCTTCTTTTTCATGTTGTGTGTGTCATAATAGTGCACCATGTTTCAGAGGTATGAGTACATCGTGAGCTCTAGTCCAATGTGCCTCTTCCTCTCAAGATTTTCTCCTCCTTTTCTTTGCAGGTACTTATCTTCTATATATTCTTATGCTTCAAGGTTTGTAAGGACATTTTAAATGAGTAAAAACCCTGGAATTTTCAAAATTAACATTTTTATTTTGTTATAATGTAGATTTGCTTATGGTTGTAAGAAATAACACAGAGAGATACGAAGCAGGTTTTGCCCAGTTTCTCTCAGTGGTAACATCTTGGAAGCCTGTAACACAATCTCAGAACCGGAATATTGACATCAATACAATCTATTGCTCTTGTCTAGATTTTTTTGGTTGTATGTGTACTTGTGTGTGTGTTTGCATGTGACTTTATTCAGTTCTATGCAATTTTATCACATGTAGCGTTGTGTATTTAAGACTGGAAGGAAGATACAGAACAGTTCCATTACCTCAAATGTTCCTCGTGTTGCCCTTTCAACCACGTCGGCTTTTCTCTTCCCCACCTCTCCCAGCTACCGGTTCCTAACCTCTGGCAACACTGCTGTGCTCTCCACCTCTATAATTTTGCCATTAAAATTATATAAATAAATAAATGTAATACGTAACCTTTTTTAGATTTTTTTCTTTTAGTTTTTACTTGTATAATTTTCTCCAGATTCATCCTCGTTGTTGAGTGTATTGATTTTTTTTGTCTTTTTTGTTACTACTAGCCCATGAAATGGAGTATCACAGTTTGTTTATCCATTTACCCGTTGAAGTGGACATCTAGGCTGCTTACAGTGTTTAGCTATTAGGAATAAGACTTCTTTGCGCATTCATGTACAGGTCTGTGTAAACATAGGTTTTTTTCCTCCCCTGGGATCAACGCCCATGAGCGCAATTACTGGTTGCATTGTAACTTGTTTAGTTTTATAAGAAATTGATGTTTCTTTGAGAAGCGATGCCATTTTATGTTCCACCAATAATGCATATGCAATCCTTGGATTTCTTTTAAAGCTTCTGACATTCACTATCATCTAGTATTTTAGTAGCTGCTTTTGTGTCACTTTTAACACTTCATTGCTAGGATACCACATTAAAGTCTTTCTCATCTTTATCTTGCAACTTATGTTTCACAAAAATTTCTTTATGGGAAAATATTTGGGCATTTAAAAAATAATTTCAGGGCGACAGGCAAATAGTTTCATTGTCTCCAATTCTGTGGTAAGATTTCATAAATACAAAGGAAAATAGAAAGCACCCACTTAAGAAAAAACAAATTAAGAACATGCTTTTATTCAATAAGATGGCAGTGCACGAGAAAACCTGAAGGCGGGTCTAAAATTATTGCAATGCTTAAAGGTTTCTCAAGGTGGAACTTTAAATTCTCAAGACGAGAACTAATTTAGTGAAATATTAAGACCTTTAAATACCATTGCTAAATGAAAATGGCCTCAAATTAATTAAGTTTTTCAAAATGGAAAAAGTATCTTTATTTATAAGTTAACGCTTATTTAAAGAGCAGAAAACCCAAAAAAAGTATAAAGAAAAAAAATTAGCCACAGTAGTATTCACACTCAAGAAACTGGCTTTCATACATTAATGACTTAGAGGTCTGTGACTAGAATGAGCTGTTCTGTGAAAAGAAAAAAGTGGTTAATGTTAAGAAATGAGATTACAGTGAAAGGACTATCAACTCAAAGCATTACTGATAGAATGCAGTGAACACAGATTCAAAGCAAGAAGAGTTATCATGATGCTACCTTAGCTGTTCAATAACAACCCTAGATTCCTGGCTCCAGCCTTGTATTGAGGCCTTCAAGCCAGCAAAGTTATGAACTCTTTTATTAAATGTCAATTATTTAGTTTCTTGTAGTGATCAGCGTAGTGCCTGACTCAGCACCTTCTAAACTCAACCATTGTGAATTGAGTTTACAAAGGTAGTATTAGAATGTAAAGATGAAAGAAACGTTTATACCTCTTTATTTAATATAGAAAGCTCAGGTATTATACAAAACCAATCCTAGCGGCACTGGAAGAGGGGCAGTATAAAAGTGAGTTCACTACAGCAGTGCCAGATTCAATCATCTAGCTATTGTGTAATGTCAGCTTAAGGATCATCTATCGCTTATTATTTCACCAGTGGAGAAAAAGAATCTGTAAAATTAAAAGAAGAAAGGTTTTCTCCTAGTTGTCTGTGAGAAAACAGAGTTTAAAGTAAATCAACACTTCAGGTTAAAATATTTCCCTAGTTGTTTCTTCTATGCACAAAGTCCTTGAGGAATCAGTCATGTATTTCAAGTGTCAGCAGAGCTCATGAGAACAGCTGAGTTTCATAACTCTCAACTTTTTATTTATCCACAAGGAAATATCGACTTAAATTAGCTAGATTCTGTCTTGGTGTCACTTGATTCTCTAGATATACACAGAGGTTGGAGAAGCAATTTATGCAATTCCAAGATGCCAACTTGTCAAGGAGTAAATTAATGTGATTTTCATAAAGCCAGTTTTACATAAGGGGTCTTGTAATTCTACAAAAAATAGTACGCTATTTTCCTTTCATTCCATTATAGAAATATGGAAAAACAGTTCTAATAAATTAATATATGTTCCCATTCTCATTTTTCTCTGAGCATAGGTAGCAGCCTCGATCCAAATGATTCAAAGACTTTAAATTGACCCATTCAACTTTATCCAAATTCTGAAGGAAATAATATACCTGAAGTTGAAAATCAAGGGTACATTCCTTTACATTTTGCCTATTTGAAAAAAGAGGACAAATCCTGTAAGGGTCTCTGTAGTTTTTCTTGATTAGTTATAGTCTTTTAGATTATTTTAAAATAAAAGAAGAAGCACTTTTAACTTAATCGTTGCATTCAGCCATAGAAACACATGATCTGTTCTTAGAGATTGAAGCCTCAGATGAAGATCCTATAATCATTGCACTTTGGCATTGTATGGAAATCTTAACAATTTCTTAGTTCAGGATTTGTATTTATCGTATTTTGTTAGTAAAATACTTAATGTGCCAATCAGTCTGTCTAATCAACTAATAAGTGGCAGTCAAGACTAGAATCCAGAGTACCTTAGTGCTACTGCTTGTGTTCCCACTAGTGCTACCTTTATTATTATTATTATTACTATTATTGAGACAAGGTCTCACTCTGCCTCCCAGGCTAGAGCGCAGTCTGCAGTGCAGTGCCTCCCACAGCTCACTGCAGCCTCAAATTCCTGGGCCCAAGTCATTACCCCACCTCCACCTCCTGAGTAACTGGGACCACAAGCATGTGCCACCATGCCCAGCTAATATTTTAATTTTTTGTAGAGACAGAGTCTCCCTATGTTGCCAGTGCTACATTTAAATACACAGTTATATTTAATTCTTTCTGTGGCACGCAAAACCTGGAGTGGCCTGCATGCCCCTTTCTCCTCTACCTTGATCTTTTATATTCATTATCTGTGTAATCAATGCCTTCTCCTTGAGTATGGACAACTTCTCATTAGTAAATATGGTAAAGGTGAAGGGATATTGCAGGTATGCAACTTAGATGTCAAATAGGTTGATTTGATTTAGTCAAAAGGGAAATTATCCTGGGCGGGTTTGACTGAATTAGGTAAAAGTCCTTACAAAAAGAACTAGGCCTTTGCTGAGGTTAGAGATTTTACACAGGAGAGAGTCTTCTTGCTGGCTTGATGACGCAAGCAGTCACGTCGAGGAAGCCTATGTTACAGGGAACTGTGAGTAGCCCCTGGGAACTATGCTTGGCCTCTGGTCCCCGAGGTCAGCCTCTAGCCTCCAATCAGCAAAGGGTGGAGGCTTTCAGCCACACAGACGAAAACAATATTAATTTTGACAATAACTTGAATGAAAGCAGAAGAAAAGTTTTCCCCAATCAAACCTACAGATGAAAATGCAACCCAGCCAATAATTCATGACCGTGTCAGATCTTGAAGAGAGGGCCCAGTTAAGCTATACCTGGGCTCTTGATTTGTAAAAAATGGCAGGAAATAAGTGTATGTTATTTTAAGCTGCTAATTTTGTGGCTATTTGTTACTCTGATACAGAAAAGTAAAGTGTTTTGTAAATGAAGTATTTCCCCTTCATACTTGAGAGTAAAATATGCTTTTTATTTATTTATTTATTTTTATTTTTTTATTTTTGAAAGAAAGAAAAAGAGAGGAAAGAAAGTGAGAGTGAAAGAAATTTAAAAAAGAACGTAAGAGAGAAAGAAAGAGGAAGAGAAAGACGGAGAGAGAACGGGATTCTTGTTCTATTGCCCAGGCTAGAATGCAGTCTAAAAATGGGTATTAGAAACCTCTTTTTTGCCAATAATTGTGCTTAACAATGGAGACAGGAAGGAATAAGGGATGAAAATAACAAACAAGCAGCCAA
>CAUYLG010015313.1:0-26079 GCA_963573385.1 Cacajao melanocephalus
GTATATTACTTAATTTTCAGGTAGATAATGTTCTATAGTAATATTTTTGTTACTAATTTATAGTTTATTTTCACTGTGCTCAGAAAACATACTCAATAATATACACCATTTGACATTTGATAAGGCTTGCTTTAGGAGGAACTTTATCACTGCTCTTGGGAAATGTTTCATCTCATTTGAAAAGCAAAGTATTCCTGGAGGGGCTTTAAGATGGCTGACTAGAGGCATCTGGCACTTTCCACTTCAACGAGGAAGAACCAAAATAACAAGTAGATAATCACACTTTGAATAGAGCTTCTTAAAGAGAACACTGGAATTCAACAGAGAAGTGATAGGAAACATCTAAGGCAAAGAAAGAGTGAAGCGAGGCACCTTGTTCAGCTGAGATTAACTGGGATCTGCGAGAGGCTCCCCAATACAAGGAAAGGGTAAATGAAGGATCCTCTGTGATCCACATTCCCACCACAGACTTCTGCAGTCCTAGCCATGGGAGAGCCCCTTGTCCCTTCATGGCCCAGAAACTAGCATAGGGTGCTGCCTGGAGACCATGTGAAGGCATTGCTCTAGAGAGGGAGGTCACATTGGGTTCCACAAATCTCTGAGTTCTAAGCAGTTACAATATAGCACTATTTGAGAGCACAGCCGGACTGCATCCTGCCCTGGGGTCCAATAGCCCCTGCATCTCCACATCCCACTGACATCCCCCCGTGTTTACTCAGAAGGTTGCAGTGTGACACTGGTTAGAACTAGCAGAGCAACAGGGTCCCCAGGATTCTAGCTCACATAGTGTCCTGCATGGTGGAGTGGGGGTGGGGGGGCTATTCCTGGGACAAAAGGGAGCCAAAGCACATGCTCTTAAGAGCCTGAGAACTATCTACCTGGGGCAGCTACCAAAGACATCAATCCTATCCCTCTAGCAGCAGGGCTGCCATACATATACACTGAGGATAGGCTCTGTTGCTGCCTGCCATAGCTGCTGCTACCACTTGTAGGGGCTGAAGTGCATGCCACTGGCAGTGACCCCACTCCCTTCAGCCACAGAAAACTGGCTTTCTCAGTGACTACTGCTGCTGCTGCTACCTTCAGTGTTGAAGTCCTAAAGTCCCAGGAGCTGGAGAAATGCCTGCCTGCAGCTGCAGCCACTGTTGACAACCACATTCCACCAGCAGTAGGGTCACAACACAATTGTATGCTCCTCTAGGACAGGGTCTCCATGTCCATCACTTCTGCTGCTGCAGCCACCCACACACTCCACTGGGGAGTCTGGGGATCACTCTTCCCTGCCCACTACAGCCAGGGACTGAGTGCATCACTGCAGGGTCTGAAGACAGGCCCACTTAGCCTGGCACTGAACTCTTAGTGCCCAAGCTCACTGGCCTGGGAGTTGGGGGATTACCCCACCTTGTCCACCACTGCTGGCATTTGTGCACTCCTATGTACCTGAGGAGGGGCCAACTCAGGCTGCCACTACTACCATAGCTGGCATTCTCCCACATGCATCACATCAGAGCCTGAGGACTGGCTTTCCCAGGTCATTGCAGCCACTGCTAACACCGACACATGCCATTTCAGAGCCCAAGGGTTGTCCCAGCAGGAATACTGCCATTGCCCATGCCATGCATGCTACCAAAAGAAACAAGGACTCAGCCACCTTCTCAGGTGACTACTGGCACCCAAGCAAGCTGCTGGGAAGCCCAAGAATTGGCTTGTTTGGACCTTCTAGCACCAGTGACCATGTATACCACTCAAAAATGCAAGGACAGGTATGTTCAGCCCACAGCTACCACCACTAAGGCCTGAGAACTGGTCCACTTGGTATCCCCATTTCCAGAAAAAGCTTACCACAGCCTCTACTAATAACTGCACCCTAACCCACTAAGGAAATCACAGACACCACAGACAGTGTACATATAGCCAAATAAATCATGTAGTAACTACAGTATTGCATGCACCCAGAGTCAAATCTAAAGTGTCCTACCCAACCAACATCTTAGATATATCTTCAGGAAAAATTCTTTCCCAATGAAAGTCAATCCAAAAAAATAAGAAGAAGCAACTATTACACCAGGTACACAGATGTCAATGTAAGGGCACAAGAGACATGAAAAAACAGAAACATGAAACCTCTAAAGGAATGCAAGTCTTTAGCAACAGATTCCAATGAAAAAGAAAGTATGGAATTCCAGAAAAGTAATTCAAAATAATGATATTAAACAAGCTTAGCAAGATACAAGAGATCACAATAAACAATACAAAGAAATCACAGAAACAATTCAGGGTACAAATGAAAAATTCACCAGAGTTAGATATAAAAAAAGAGCTAAGCAGAAACCTTGAAACTGAATAATTCAATTAATGCAATACAAATTCATTTGAGGCCTTTAATAACACACTAGAGTAAGCAAAGAAAGAATTTCAGAGCTTGAAGACAGGTGTTTAGAAATAACCCAGCAAGACAAAAAAATAAAAAAGAATAAACAAAGCCTATGTGATGTATAGGACACCAAGAAGTAATGAAATATACAAATTTTGGGTATTCCAGAAGATAAAGAGAAGACCGGAAGCATGGAGCACCTACCTAATGAAATAATAGCTGAAAATTTCCCAAGTGTAGCAGGAGATTTAGGCATTCAGATACAGTAAGTTTAGAGACCCCCACAGAGATATAAATCAAAAAGGTCTTCTCCATAGTACATTATGTTCTAACTATCAAAAGACAAAAACAAAGAAGAATGGTAAAAACAGCAAGAGAAAATTGTCTTGTCACATATAAGAGAACTCCCATCAGACTGACTGGATTTCTCAGCAGACACATTACAGACCAGGAGAGAATGAGATGATATATTCAAAGTATGGAAAGAAAAAACTGGCGGCCAATACTATACCCAAAAAAGTTGTTCTTCATAGATGAAGGAGAAATAAAGTCTTTCTCAGACAAGCAAAAACAAAGAAAATTTGTCACCACTAGATTGGTCTGACAATAACTGCTTAAGGGGGGTCATACACCTGGAACTAAAAGGACTATACTGACATGAAAACATATGAAAGTATAAAACTCACTGATAGAGCAAAAACACAAATGGAGAAAAAAAGAAAGGACTCAAATGTTACCATTTCACAAACCAACCAAACTGTAATGATAAACTACAAGAGAGAAAGAAAAAAACAAAGAATATACAAAACAACCAGAAAAAATTAACAAAATGACAGAAATAAGTCTTCACATATAAATATAAACATTAATTATTCCACTAAAAGATGTACACTGGATGAATAGATTTAAAAAACATAATCCAACTGCATAGTATTTATAAAAGACTCACCTCACTAGTAAAGACACATATAGGCTGAAAGGGATTGATAAAGATATTTCACACAAATGGAAATCAAGTGAGCAGGATTCGTTATAATCATATCAGATAAAACAGACATTAAATCGAAAAGAGTGAAACAAGGACTATGGCTATCTATAATGACAAATGGATCAGCCCAGCAAGAAGATATAACAATCCTAAATATATATGCACCCAATAATGGAGCTTCCAGATTCAAAAAGCAAGCATTACTAGACCTAAATGGAGAGACAGACTGCAGTGCAATAATGGGAACTTTAACACCCCACTGTCAACATTAGATAGATCATCTAGACAAAAATCAACAAATAAACATTAGACTTAAACTGGACTTTAGATCAAATGAACCAGACATTTACAGAACATTCTATCCAACAACTACAGAATATACATTCATCAGCACATGGAATATTCTCCAGGATGGATCATATGTTAGGACACAAAGTGCCTTAATAAATTTAACAAACTCAAAATGATATCAAGGACATTCTCAGACCACAATGAAATCAACTATAAATATACACTAAGAGGAACTTCAGAAACTACATAAATACATAAAAATTAACCAACATGCTCCTGAACAACCAATGGTCAATAAATAATTTAAGAAGAAAAAAAATTCTTGAAACAAATGAAAATTGAAATAACAACATATCTAAACCTGTGGGATACAGCAAAAGCAGCCCTACGAGGGAAGCCATTCTTCCAAGAAACGAAACAAAATAAAACAAAACAAGGATGCACACTTTCACTACTCCTATTCAACATAGTATTGGAAGTCCTAGGTATGGCAATGAGGCAAGAGAAAGAAATAAAAGGCATTCAAATTAGAAAAAAGGAAGTAAAATTATCTCTTTTTACTGGTTCCGTGATCTTGTATCTAGTAAAACCTATAAACTCCCCCAAAAAAACTCTTAGATTTGATAAGCTAATACAGTAAAGATCCAAGTTAAAAACATCAACACTAAAAAATCTGTAGCATTTCCATACACCAATAAGAGACCAACAGAGAGCCAAATCATGAGCAAACTCCCATTCACAACTGCTACAAAGAGAATAAAATACCTAGGAATACAACTAACAAAGGAGGTAAAGGACCTCTTCAAGGAGAACTACAAACCACTGCTCAAGGAAATAAGAGAGGACACAAAGAGATGGAGAAATATTCCATGCTTATGGTTAGGAAGAATCAATATTGTGAAAATGGCCATACTGCCCAAAGTACTTTATAGATTCAATGCTATCCCCATCAAGCTACTTATGACCCTCTTCAAAGAACTGGAAAAAACCATCTTAAGCTTCATATGGAACCAAAAGAGAGCCAGCATAGCCAAGACAACCCTGAGCAAAAAGAACAAAGCTGAAAGTATCATGCTACCTGATTTGAAACTATACTACAAGGCTACAGTAATCAAAACAGCATGGTACTGGTATCAAAACAGATATATAGACCAATGGAACAGAACAAAGGCCCTGGAGGCAGCACCACACATCGACAATCATCTGATCTTTGACAAACCTGACAAAAACAAGCAATGGGGAAAGGATTCCATTTAATAAATGATGTTGGGAAAACTGGCTAGCAGTGTGCAGAAAGCAGAAACTGGACCACTTCCTGACACCTTACACTAATATTAACTCCAGATGAATTAAAGACTTAGACATAAGACCTAATACCATAAAAACCCTAAAAGAAAACCTAAGCAAAACCGTTCAGGACACAGGCATAGGCAAGTACTTCATGACTAAAACACCAAAAGCATTGGCAACAAAAGCCAAAATAGACAAATAGGACCTAATTAAACTCCAGAGCTTCTGTGCAGCAAAAGAAACAATCATTAGAGTGAACCAGCACCCAATAGAATGGGAACAAGTTTTTGTAATCTACCCATCTGACAAAGGGCTAATATCCAGAATCCACAAAGAACTAAAACAGATTTAGAAGAAAAAACAAACAAACTCATCCTAAAGTGGGTGAAGGATATGAACCGACATTTTTCAAAAGAAGATGTATATGAGGCCAACAAGCATATGAAAAAATGCTCATCACCACTGGTCATTAGAGAAATGCAAATCAAAACCACCTTGAGATACCACCTCACACCAGTTAGAATGGTGGTCATTAAAAAATCTGGAGACAACAGATGCTGGAGTGGATGTGGAGAAATAGGAACACTTTTACACTGTTGGTGGGAGTGTAACTAGTTCAACCATTGTGGAAGACAGTGTGGCGCTTCCTCAAGGACCTAGAAATAGAAATTCCATTTGACCCAGTAATTCCATTACTGGGTATATATCCAAAGGATTATAAATCATTCTGTTATAAAGATGCATGCACACATATGTTCATAGTAGCACTGTTTACAATAGCAAAGACCTGGAACCAACCCAAATGCCCATCGAAGATAGACTGGACAGGGGAAATGTGGCACATATACACCATGGAATACTATGCAGCCATAAGAAATGATGAGTTTGTGTCCTTTGTGGGGACACGGATTAATCTGGAAATCATAATTCTCAGCAAACTGACACAAGAACAGAAAATCAAACACCACTTGGTCTCACTCATAGGCGGGTGTTGAACAATGAGAACACATAGACACAGAGAGGGGAGCATCACACACTGGGGTCTGCTGTGGGGGGCCAAGGGAGAGCGGTGGGGAAAGGAAGTCAGAAAGGGATAACATGGGGAGAAATGCCAGATGTAGGTGACGGGGGGATGGAGGCAGCAAACCACATTCCCATGTATGTACCTATGCAACAATCCTGCATGATCTGCACATGTACCTCAGAACCTAAAGTACAAAAAAAAATCATAAAAAAACCAAAACCTTCCTTCCACTGAAGACAACATCCTAGAAATGGAAAATTAGCCAGTCAGATTCATTGACAGAAAATTAATGTGTGATTTTTTTTCATTTCATAAGTTCATTTTTTTCTTTCATAAGTTACTTTCTACATGTTTTCAGCAAGTGCACCGACCTCTTTGAGGCTTAACCTTGCATTTGATAAGTTTAGATGTTAGGCACTTTATTCATAAGAACCCATTCGCTTATATGTAGCAGAATCCAATTCAAACTAATTTAAGCAAAGTGGAAGATTTAGAAAACTCAAAGGTAGAAATATAGCTGGACTTGAGATACAATTAGAAACAGACACCCCAGCACCATCAGGAACCTATATGCCTCCCACTTTTTCTGTTACTCGGACACACACACACACCACTTTTTTTCCTTTCTCCTATTTTTTCCCTTCCCTTTTTTTTTTCCCCCCATTTTCTGTTCTACATGACTGGAAATTCAGTTACTGATAGTTGACCTTTCAGTTTTATACATCACAGTTTAGGCACCCAAAGAATGCTTTTCACTTCTAGATGCAGTATTCCCAAGGATGAATGAATTCCAGTTTTCCCCATTTGAATCAGGTGCCCAGCCTGGACTATATGCTTTAGCTAGGAAATGAAATCTGGGGAAGGGATTGTGATGAGGTCATCTTAGGTCTAGTGTATACTGCTGAGCCAATTAACTGTGGCCGTAGGATACTTTCTGTGATAACCGCAAAGATGGAGTGAGGAACACGGCACTTCCCAGGTGAGGGTCCTGGGCAGATAACCCAATACATGTCTGCTACAGTTAACTCCTTGTCTAAGCAGAATACTAGGTCCTTTTTCTCTCTTTGAACCTAGTAAATGGGGCAAATGATAAGTCTACTGTTTTTTGCCTTAAAAAGATGAAAATTTACAAGGAAAAGGAAGTTGTTGAACACATTTATGTACATAGAATTACAATGAATACAATCTGATAGGTATAAAACAAAGTAATATTTAGCCCCAAACCTACTGGACATACATAGATTCTTTTATAAAACCTCATTGTCCATATTTTGTATGTAAATGGATGTATATATCTTTACTAATTGATTAGAATTGAGTTTGGGAGTACATAATTGATAAAAGTGATAGAGATTAAAGGGAGCACAGTTAAATTCTGGGTGGTTGCCAGTGTAACTAAATAATACATAAGGAAGACTTGGGGCCAGGGAAAATAATAATATTAGATCAGACATTATTTGGTATTAATTGGATATGGTGTATTAGTAGATAAGAAGTGAAATCAAACAGAGTGTTTTATGAAAGTTGAAAACTAATACGAATATGTAGCTTGACTCTTAGGAGAACCACACTATGCTAGATATTATTATTATTATTATTATTATTTTCTTTTTTTCAGAGACAGGGTCTCCGTCTGTCACTCAGGCTGGAGTGCAGTGATGCCTTCATGGTTCACTGCACCTTGACTTCCCACAGGCTTAAGCGATCCTCCTGCCTCAGCCTCCCAAATAGCTGGGACTACAGGTGCGTACCACCATGCCCAGCTAATTTCATAAAATATATTTGTAGAGGTGGGGTTTTGCCATGTTGCCCAGGCTGGTCTCCAACTTCTTAGCTTAAGGGATCCTCCCATCTCAGCTTCCCAAAGTGGCTCTCCTCCCCACACCCCGCTCCCCAGAAGACCCATTCTCTGCTCTTCTCTGACTTGCGAGGCTCTCTTCCTAGCTGGCTTCTGTTTGTGTTCTACGAATTGAAGCCTGACTCACTGGACAAGACATTGGAGAGCAGGAAGAGAGAGATCAGAGACTTCCTTGCCGCTTTACCGCTTCAGTGCTGCCTGTCTGGAGATGGCTGTGTCCCTCTCTGACCACAGGTCCTGTGTGGAGGCTCCATGCAAGGTTCAGCTTTCAGCAAAGTTCTTTCTTCCCCTTCCTCTTTAGCTCTAGAGGGATAACGGCTTCCCTCTGTTGCTAGTCTCTGGTGCCTAACCTGCCCTGTTTTGTTTCCTTAATCCTGCCAGCACTTCTATCCATGGTTCCTTCATTATAGTCTATTCATTTGAAATCTGGAGGTTAAGTTATTTTTGCTGCTGGAACCCTGATAATTTACAGGTGAGAAAATTGAAATGTATATTTATTTTATTTATAGAAATATAACATATATTTATATGTTATATAATAAGTATAATTATATATTTTATGTATAAAATATATATTTAACATAAAATATATAAAAATATATTTGTATTTTTCCCAGTTCCCTCACTTAAAAATTATCAGGGTTTCAGTGGCAACACTAATTTACCCTCAAGATATCAAATGAATAGACTTTAATGTGCTGTATAAACATGTTTTTGGTCAATGATGGCCCACTTATATGACAGTAGCCACATAAGTTAAAATGGAGCTGAAAAATTCTTATTGTCTAGTGACATCTTGATAATCCTCACCCTGTGTAGACCTAGGCTAATGTGTGTGCTTATGTCTTAGTTTTTAACAAAAATGTTTAAAAAGTAAAAAAACAAATTAAAAATACTGACATAGTAAGGATATAAAAAAAGTATTTTTGTACCACTGCATAATGTGTTTGTGTTTTAAGCTAAGCATTCTCACAAAATAGCCAAAAAGTTAAAAAAAAAAAAAGCTTATAAATGAAAAGCTTACAGTAAGCGAAGGTTAATTTATTGTTGAAGAAATAATTAAAAAAATAAATTCAGTGTAGCCTAAGTGTACAGGTTGATAAAATCTACAGTATCATACAGTAACGTCCTTGGTCTTTACATTCAGTCACTACTCACTCACTGACTCACCTAAAGTAACTTCTCATTCTGTAAGTTCCATTCATGGTAAATGCCCTTTACAGGTGTACATTTCTTTTGTCTTTTAATGCCATATTTTTACTGTACCTTTTCTAGGCTTAGATACAGAGATTTTTACCATTGTGTTACAATTGCTTACAGTATTCAGTACAGTAAGATGCTATACGGGTCTGTAGCCTGGAAGCAATAAGCTATACCATATAGCCCAGGGGCATAGCAGACTATACCATCTATGTTTGTGTAAGTACACTGTATGATATTCATGCACACAATGATGAAATTGCCTTAGGATGCATTTCTCGGAATGTATCTCTGTTAAGCAAGGCAGGAGTATGTATGGAGAAAGACTTCTTTCAGTATGGCTTATAAAATTGTGGAGGCTGGTAAGTCCAAAATCTATAGGATTGGGGCAGGTCAGCGGGCTGAAAATTCTTGGGCAGGAGCTGATGTTGCAATCTTGAGGCAGACTTTCTTCCTCAGGGAAACTATTTTTGCCCTTAAGCCTTGCAACTGATTGAATGAGGCTCATCTACATTACCTAAAGTCAACTGATTATAGATTTTTTAAAAGGTTAGTCCATGATTCTAGATATTAAACGTACCTACAAAATACCTCTATGGACATACCTAGATTAGTGTTTGAATAGCTGGTTACTATAGGCTAGCCAATTTGACACACAAAATGAACGATCACACCTGGTGGTAAGGACAGCTATTGCTTGGAGAAACTGAGATGAAAAGTAAGCTTCCTTTGAGGAGCAAGAGGCAAATGTAGACTGGGAAGGAACCAGATTTGGGTGACGAGAGAGAGAGAGATCCTGTATAGCAAATGTTATACTACATGAAATACAGAATGATCCTTTTCCAAATGACTATCGGTCCAGATATAATGTGGGTAGGACAAAACTTCATCGTTTTCCCAACGTGGCTTTGTGGCATTCAAGGCTGTTGTCAGTGCTTTCCCAGGGAGGGAGGCTACAGGAACTCTCCCTTCCTGCAAGTTCCCTGGTAGCAGGAGGAGAGATGGGGACTGTAGGCACCCTGCAGTTGAAGCTGTATTGTACCCTGCTCTCAAAAGGCTTATAATTTTGCAAAGGTGACCCGTCATAGTTCACAAGAGATCAGAGAACAAGGTTAGGATGTGTGCACTCTATTTCTGTCCAGTGCCTTTTGTTTCCCCTCTGGAGTTTTTCATGGGTCCAGCATCATCTGGCATCCCTCCAAGGTTGTGGTTTTATTTTTTCACTCTTTCTTGCCATAGGGGTTCTATGTTGTAATTTGAACTTCAGTCTGCACTTCATAATACAGCATGTGTTGTAAATAGAGTCAACAAGCCTTTATTGAACAGAGAGTACTTTGAGCATTGTGTGAAGAGCACTGAACGAAGTATTTTCACTGGGAAGGATCACTGATTAATGGCATAGCTCTAATCTTTATGGGCTACAGATTGTCCTCCCTGTCAGCTCCGTGTTGGGTGGCAGGAGGTTGTGGACCAAAGCCTAGGAGAGTTTCAGACTAAACTTAAGCCAAAGCTCTAGACTCACATGAGTATAAAATCCCAGGTGGGTGCCACAGATGAAGGCCCTAGGAACACAGATTGAGCCGCAGGAATCAGGAAACAAACACAAAGCAGTCAAAATTAGCAAGGCGCAGAAGAAAGGTAAGGAAGCAGGGTTAAAGACCAGGCAATAGGAAAGAGTGAGGAGAACTCCGTAGTCTCAGAGCTGGTGATTCTGACGGAGTCTGAAACCAACGTTAGCAAACCTATTTTAAGGTTTAAGAGAAAACAAGTGTCCCTGGCTGGCTCAGGGATCGAGGGGCAGAGAATAGATTGCAACCTCAAGTTTCGTTTACAACTCTCTTGGCCCCCGTTCGGTTTTAAATGGAAGCCACATTTTAGTCAGAATATTTTAGATAAGCTTTCTTTGGAACTCATCTGAACTGTGACCCTGGCTGATAATCTGCCCTACTCCTTAGAGCACTTTTCTTTCTGAAATAGCAGATGTTTCTGAAGTAGTTTATACCATCACTCACAGACTGAGAATAATTGAGATAATGGATGTCAAACACTAAGCAGTGTGCCTGCCACGTACTAAGCATTCAATAAATGCTAGTGATGATTATCATAGGATCATGTGCTCACCATTTCTTTTTCACTGCTTGCTCCCACAGTGTCAATTATGTGAGAGTCAATTGCTTGTGACTCGCACATACTCCCTAATTATTTAAAAAATGCAGGTGAAATTACATTTTCATTCCAACACCAGATTCCTGGCATGCTACAGCTAATCTCTTCTCTTTGGCCTAAGCATACGCTACACATGATTGTATTTTCTCTAGCTAGCTTCAGAACCAAGAAAGCATTTGTTTCTTCATTTTCAAACCTTTTTAAAGGGCAAGTGCATGATGTGTCTCTATAGTACTTATTATCAATTTTAAGTTTTGAGAGGAGAAATCTCTGTTCCTGCAGAGATGATGGGAGCCTGTCAAGTTTCAATTCTCAGATTCTACTTGGCACCATCATCAGACTTTTTTCCCCCAAGCAGTATTCTAGCACCAAGACAAAGTTCATTTGTCTGAATTCTTGGGATTTCTCCTGGTTTCCTTAAAAAACAAAACCAAACATAGATACTGTGTTAAAAACTAAACAATATTCAGGAACGGCTCTTATTTTAATGGTCATAGTATATGTCTTCATCAGTCTCTGCTGTTTCACACCTTATTTTCTCCAGAATACTTAGATAAATGCCATCTGGCCTGAGAGCTTTATTCCACTTTGCTTTCTTTGATTGCAGCAACATCTTCTTCATTGAAAGCTCTGTTGTCTGTCATTCTTGTGAAAAACGTTCTCAGAAATTAGAATTTCCCCATCACTTCCTAGAATTAAGTGCTGCCAAAGAACCAAACAAAAACCCTCTCTGGGCTTTCGTTCCTCTAACCTTATCATTCCTTCCTGACCACCTACACTAGGTTCCAGCAGTTTATATGCTAGTGAGTCTGTTATCTGGCCAAGCTGGACTTCTACTTTAGAAGTCTGCCTTTTATTCAAAAATGCCTTAACAGTCTCTTCCATCTAAAAGTGGCCCTTTTCAGTCTTTGTTTGTCCATTTGGACTATTTGCTTTGAAATATTCTGTTCTCCTTTTACCTGGTTGTCTAATTTTAATGAGTAACCAGTTAATTTCTTGGATCAATATTTTGGGCAAGAAAAACTAGAGGATGTTGAAGTTCCCTTTGGCCTCAGGAGTCTGTGATTCTGTAACTATGTTCAGTTCATATCCTTTTATTATTTCTTTCCAAATAGTCTCTGTTTAGTGAGAATAGCACCACTGGTATATTTTGCATCATATGCTGGATCATCTCTGGCTTTGGATGTTGGACCTGCTACTTATTAGTGGTATGCCGCTGGCTGAGTTGTTTAATTTCAGGTTCCTTGTTTGTAGAATGGAAATAATGAAATTATCTATTCCTTGATGTTATAAAAATTGACATACATTATACACTGAGTTATAAAACAAAATAGGCTTAGAAGGTACCTGGCACATTATAGGTGTGTAACAACTCTTAGTATTGTATTATTACCCTTCATACAGTAGATGTTGGGTTAGTCACAATATCAAATGCCACCTGTCACAAAGCTGATGTCTTCAAAGACAGTAGAACAATGTCATAGAGAGATAGGAAAGGCACTTTATACAAATGTTAATAGGAGATTAGACGTATCACACAATATTACTAAACATAAGCCATGATCTAAGGAAATGTGGGAGAAGCTTTTAGACTTAGAAGACACGGAAGCAAAAATAATGCATGAGAAAGCCATTAATAGGCAGCAAATTTTTCTAGGACAGCTCATCTTATGCAACGTCTTAATAATTTCATCATTAAAACCCTCAGTGAAAATGTATAGACTTAAATAACTATTTGGATAATGTGAGAACAGTTCTCTGCTCCTGGGGTATATCACCTTACCCAGTAATTTTTTCTAATAAGACAAATAGAACATTTTGGCACCAAGTCAAGAATTTTGTCCCTTGGAGGCCTGGAAGCTCATGGAAAGAAGTCATACATATCCACCTGTGTCTATTTTTGCCTACTTTCTCTTGGCATGGGATCTCTGGTTACATGGAGCCATGTGTCCTGAGTCTTTAAGTTGGTCTTATTCCAACATGGGTAGAGTGAAAGGACAGAGTGTTGAGAGTTTTTAGCTTCCCTTAATGGATTCTTTTGAGTCTTAAAACTTATTCTCGGTAGGGACAATCACTATGGGGACAATCCATGGATTCTGATTTCATAAAATGTACATAGTCAAATATACATAATTAAGTATAGGTAAAATATACTTAATTATGTGTGTTTGACTGTCTGTATCATCAGAAATACAAAATCGAGGCTATCGGTCTGGACTACAGGTCTAGGATAATCCCAAAATTGGCTTGGATGTGTGACTAGGTTCTTGTCATACTGTGAGCTTCCTTAGAAAACCAGATTGGAGATGACCTGAAATGAGCTGGGACTGCCTAATCTTGCCCTAAGGTTGAGCTAGTAAATTCTCTTCCCTGTGGTTGGGACTATGAGACCAGTAAGTTTTGGGGCACTTTCCCCACCTCTTTCCATATAGAGCTTCTTTATCTGATGTGAAAACCCATAATTTGCTCAAAGAGTAAATTAGAATCTATCCATTTGTAATTAAAATGTGACTTAAACAATTGCTCTTTAAAGTTGCTGTCTGGCTGACCGCGGTGGCTCACACCTGTAATCCCAACACTTTGGGAGGCTGAGGCAGGTGGATCACAACATCAGGAGATCGAGACCATCCTGGTGAACTCGGTAAAACCCCTTCTCTACTAAAAATACAAAAATTAGTCAGGTGTGGTAGCAGGTGCCTGTAGTCCCAGCTACTTGGGAAGCTGAGGCAGGAGAATCGCTTGTACCTGGGTGGCAGAGGTTGCAGTGAGCCAAGATCATGCTACTGCACTCCAGCTGCCTGGGTGACACAGTGAGACTCTGTCTCAAAAAAAAAAAAAGTTGCTATCTGTAAAGCATAAAGTTTTGGCTTTTCTTTCTTCAGTTAATAGAAGATTTACATGCTAAGGATGACTATGTTAATCAGCTCATGCTGCTATAACAAAATACATAGACTGGGTGGCTTCAATGACGGTAATTTCTCATAGTTCTGGAGGCTATGAAGAGTTAGATCAAGGTGCCAGCAGATTTGGTTCTTGGTGAGGGCCCTCTTCCTGATTTGCAGAAGGCTGACCCCTTGCTGCATTTTCACATGGCAGAGAGCGGAAACTCTGATGTCTCCTTCTCTTCTCATTAGGGCATGAATCCCATGATAGTAGCTGTGCGCTCACCTCCTAATACCATCACACTGGGAGTCAGGGTTTCAACATATGAATTTTGGGGAGGTACAAACATTCAGTTCATAACAGTGATCATGAAGGTTTAATGTTTGGCTGTGTCAGAAACTTTGAAATCTTTTTCAGTACCAACTTTGAGGCTTCTATATTGGGAATGAAAAGGTGTTTGCTTTTCTAACTGCTCTGTAGGCATATGACCGGTATTAATATTTTAATTAAATATTGTCTTCTGGGGTTGCATTGATGTCTAAGTAAAACTTTCTTTTTGCAGTGTTTAGAAACGACACCACCTGGTATTTAGGCTATAGGGTGAACACAGATGTCTAAATATAGTTGCTGAAACAGTTCAGACCTATCAGAGCTACTGGGCGGATAATTACAAAGTTATTTTGGCTTGGGGTTCTTTTCATCATCTTGCATTGCTCACTTCTTGGGTATTGTTCTCATTTGCATGGTTGAAGGTGGGAAGGATTGTCTTCAGCCAACCATGTGTCTAGCTAGAACTCTATTACTGGAAAGGCAAGAGCTCCTTTGAGGGAAATCAAGCTACCAAAACATGTATTTGTTTTTTGCTATAATGAAAAGTGGCAATTACATCTGCCATTATTTTAGAAGGACAGATGGACTTTGCTAGTAAAGCAGCTGGGATGTCCTAGCTGACCCTCTAATGGAATTTAAAATGGCTTTGTAAGGAACTCTTTGTACCAATTGAGACCTAAACTGTCCTGTGAAGAAATGGAGGAAAAAGAAGTTTTATGTACAGGTAGCTGGAAGTGGGGGTAGGAAACAAAGAGGTTGGGGAGGCAATGATTCCTTCCAGCTGGTCTGAGGTACTCCCATTGAGAGCAATTGAGAGCACGGTTAGGAGCAGAAGCTGAAGGAACTATGTCAATGAACAAGTAAACTGGTAGTGATGAGAACAATGGAAATGAAAATAATAATATCCATCTCATTTGTTGAGTGCTTACTAACTTCTGGCACAGTGCTCAGCCACTGGTATAAAAATATAGTATTCCATTTAATTCTAACAATAATTTTATGAAGACAGAATTATTAGTTCCATTAAATTAATGAAAAGAAAAAGTAAAAATTCAAATTCAGAAAGGTTTTCTATGTTGCTAAAAGTCAAAAAGATAATAAGTAGCAGGGACAAATTTGAAATCTGGACCTAATTTTAGAGCCAAATTCAACAACGCCTGTCTGCCTCACCAATAACAAAGTGCTGCTGGAAAGCTGGAGGAAGATTGCTTTCTTCCTATGCCTTTCAACCGCCTTTCCTTCCCCAAATCCCTTCCTTTCCTCCCACTCTCTTATCTCTCCCACCCCCTAGAGGCAGACTACTGTCCTCAGCCTTGGAGCTCTGGAGCTGACCATTGAGGTTGGTGGTACTCAGGGAGGACTATTCTCAGAGACAGACACAGACCAGGGACTTGGTGAGGGGGTCCTTGAGGAAGAGGACAAGGACAAAGAGGCCAGGGCTTATTTCTGAGCACACGTGAGCTTTCTCTTGAGACTTGCTGGAAGTACAGAAGACCTTAAGAAGGGCCCAATTCCTGAAACATTTGAGTGTTAAGGTTGATGTGATTTCACTGGTCTTCTCATGCTAATGTGGCCCAGAACCATCTAGTTACACTGGTAACTGCCAGAGACTACGCATTTGCCGAACTTTTCCCAAGTGCTTCTAATTTGTAAAACGTAGGGATGGGATGAGACGGTGCCTAAGATTCCTTTTAGCATGAATAAACCTATGAACCCACAATTTACTTTCAAATTCCAGCTGAAACCCATATTGAAAGAGGAGGAGCAAATGGCTGTGATTCTGTGAAGAAGAATTGAAGGTCAACATGACGGAGGGGAGGGAAGAACAAAAAGAGAATGATGAGGCTCAGGGCTAAGCAATCATCTAGAAAGTTAGCATGTTTGAGATACCACTTGATTAGAATGTTTTGCTTCTATTTATTTATCTAGATCATCTTAACATGACTAAGGAAATCATGATTGTCATTGATTTTCCTGGGCACCCTCCCTGCCCTGGCCTAGAGTCCCTAATTACATGTAATTGGTTCAGACTTCTGAGCCTCATAACTTCTAAAAGAGACATTTGAAAGACATCTAAGAGGAAGTCCTTATTATTTTACCTCAATGATGAGTATAGTGAGAATGCTCATAAGTATTAAATAGATGAAGGAATTAATTTACATAATCATCTTTCTATCTGTCCTTCTATCCATCCTGCTATCCATTTATTCAATAGTCATTCACTTAGCACCTCCCATATATCAAAGACAGTATGGATACTGGAAATAGCATGTCCAGACAAAGACATTTTCTGTCCTTGAAAATTTCAAAAAAATTCAGGGTAAATGCTATGGCTTAAATATTTGTGTTTTCTCAAAATTCACTCATATGTTGAAATCCTAATACCCAAGGAGATAGTATTAGGAGGTGGGGCTTCTGGGAGGTGATTAGTTCATGAGGGTGGAGTCCTCATGAATGGAAGTAGTCCCCTTATAAAAGAACACTGAGAGAGACCCCTTGGCCCTTCCACCTTGTAAGTGTACAGAGTATCCATCCACAGATCAGGAAACCAGCCTTCCCTACACATGGGATCTACTGGTGCCTTGATTTTAACTTCCCAGACTTCAGAACTGTGAGAAATAAATTTCTGTTGTTTATAAGCTACACAGTTAATGGTATTTTGTTACAGCAGCCTGAACAGAACAAGATGGTAAGTGGCAAAGAGATAGCAGTTAGTTAACTGCTTTGATTGAAATTGAATGGGAAACTAAGATGTATGCAACACAGAACAGGAGTAGAAAGACAAGCCTAAGTTGAATCTTTGTTTTCTTTCTTGTTTTTTAGAGTCACAGCCTTGCTCTGTTGCCCAGGTTAGAGTGCGGTAATACAATCATGACTGACTGTGGCCTCAAACTTCTGAGTGCAAGTGATCCTCCTGCCTCAGCTTCTTAAGTAGCCAGAACTACAAGTGCAAGCTCAGTTGTTTTTTTATCTTTTTTAGAGGTAGGATCTTGGTATGTTGATCAGGTTGGTCTCAAACTCCAAGCCTCAAGTGATCTTCATGAGTCAGTTCCATTATAGGCATGAGCTACCATGTCTGGCTGCAGGTCTTAAAGTATGAGTATGAATTCCTGGGGGAGTAAGAGGAAAGGCATTCCTGGAAGCAGATATACAGGAAGGTAGGAGAAAAGGTTTGCGTGACACACTTAGGCAATTGCAAGCACTTTTACGTGACTCAGCACACAATATATTAAAGAGGATAAAGAAAAAGAGGGGTTTATTTTATAGACATGGTGTATTATGCTAAGAAATTTGATATTATGAGGAAAATAGAATTGCTGAAACAGTTCAGGTGGAAGAATAACTTATTCCTCAAGAGAATTATGAAAAATGAGGTGCTCTTAAATTGACAATCCATTTGTGACCCCTAGTGCCAATGGTGACTTTTAACATCTATTCCCATTTCACAGTGTCTTGCTGTGCATTGGTTCTCATCCTTAAGTTCTCATCATCCCCAGTATCACCTGGGAACATTTAAAATCCCTAATGGCCCAACTCTAGCCCATTCCAGTGAATTCAAAATTTCTAGAACTGAGACCTAGACATCAAAAATATCTTAAAGCTTCCAGGTTATACCAAGTACAGCCAAAGTTGAAAACTGCTACCCTACAGTGTGCTGGCAAGAAGAGCACGAGACCACTGTGGGGTATACCCTGCTGAGTCTCAGCTCTCATATGCCATCCTTTAGGGTATACCCTGAATCCCCTTTCTGTCTGGTTTCAGTCTATATTTCTAAAGAAGGACTTCCTTGAGAATGGTATGGGAGTTCACTTCCTCAAATAGATCATAATATATTGTTGGAGGCAGAAAAATTAACTAAATATTACAATACTGTAAGATAGTTACTCTGGTGTTAGTCTGCACAGACTGCTGTGGAAGAGACACATTCAGAGAGGCAAGGGGAGGTGAAGTGTGAAGGCCAAGTACAGGGTCCCAGGGATGAAGGACAGGAGGACTGTTTTAGGTGGCGGGATTGGAATGTGTAAGGCACAAAGGCCTTTTTACAACACATGCTATACTATGAACTGCAGACCAAAGTCCAAATTACAATATATAACCCCTATGGCAAGAAAGAGTGAAAAATTAACACCACAACCTTGGAAGGATGCCAGGTGATGCTGGACCCATGAAAAACTCCAGAGAGGAAACAAAAAAACATGACAGAGACTCAGGGTTCTCCCAGTGCTTTATTCATAGTATTTGTAATATAGTCCCCACATTGTTGTGTACAGTTAATCGTATACAGATTTAGCACTATTTCTAACTTATGAGGACTTTGAGGATGCATATGCTCAGAACACAGCCTGATCCTTACTATATAATAGCCTCTCATAAATTAAAGTGTTTTGCAGGGGTAAAAAAGAAAGATTTAATAGATAATTCAGTCAGACAGAAAGTTGGAAATAACTAGTTTGAATATCATGAAGTGACTTAAAGATTAAGAAAAAAAAGAAGGAACATAAATATTCTTGGAAAAACAATGAATCGAAACAAGAAGTTTCTCATGAACGTCATACCAGCTTAAGTGTCTGAGCTGTGTCCACATGAAATGCAGTGACTTCCCTTTGGTCAACATCCTAATCAATATGATCAGGTCTCTCAAACTGTATCCCATACTTTGAAGTCACACTTTGATTCATAGGGAATTTCCATTCTTCCTTACAGCTGTTGAGAGGGGAGTTCTAATGAGAGGAAGTAGCCCTGTGCACCCTCCTCGCTTCCTTCCTTGCTGTGTCATTCCTGGGTCTGGGTCACCAGCTGCATCCAGGAGTCCCAGAGGGTGTCGTGAATGTTAATCAGAGTGTAAATGGATCTCGAACACAACTTACTTAGAGTCATATCTTCTAGCTTTGATTTGTGTTAAAAAGTAATCACAAAGTCATTTAACCTTAAATGACACTGTCAAAACTGACATGAGTGAAAAGTATTTATTATCAATGTGTTCATTGTATATCTTAATTTCAAGGCTCTTACTGTTTCCTGTGTTAAATATTCTCATTAATCTTTACAAAAATTAAGGTGGGAAGCAGGTGGTATTATTCTCATTTGGATAGATAAATGGTGACAAAGATGCTTTCTTAAAAAGTTTTTAAACAAATATTGATTCACAGGTGGGACTTTTTTAAACAAGTGAAAGCATTTCCAGTAAGTGCACATTGAAAAAACTGGACACATATGTCATTTGTTTTTATTTTAGAAGAGGACATCTTGAGGTTGCATGAAATAACAGCTTCATATGATCATCTCAGGAAGTTTCGCTAAGCATGCTGATTGGATTGGGTTACTATTTGGTCAATGGCTCTTCCATGCTTTTAAAGTTTGGCATTGTTACGTCAAGAAAGTGAGTCTTGTCACTATTTACTAAATACATATTTGGAGCTCTGTGCTGTTTTCTTGGCTTCCTGTTTGAGTTTTAACACTGTGAAGGTCTCAGGTATTTTTCATTCATTATTCATATGAGGTTCATTGGGTACATTCATCAGTTGCTTTATTTTCTCTGCATCTGATATGGTTTGGTTGAAATCTCATCTTAAATGTCCACGTGTTGTGGGAGGGGCCTGGTGGGAGGTAATTGAATGATGGGGGCCAGTCTTTCCTGTGCTCATGATAGTGAATAAGTCTCACAAGATCTGATGGTTTTATAAGAGGGAGTTTCCCTTCACAAGCTTTTTTATTCTTGCCTGACACCATTCATATGAGATGTGCCTTTCACCTTCCACCATGATGGTGAGGCCTCCCCAGCCATGTGGAACTGTAAGTCCATTAAACTTCTTTCTTTTGTAAATTGCCCAGTCTCAGATATGTCTTTATCAGCAGCGTGAAAACAGACTAACACAGCATCCTCCACCATTTTCAGCAAAACCCTCTTAATTCTGTAGTACTTTATATCTCTGACTTAAATCACATTTGCTGTTCTTGAATTACTGGTTGAGCAAAACAAATAAACAAACATAAATGGTTTAGAATTAGTTGAAGAAATTGCCTTAAGGGAAGGCTCCAAATCTGACTATTTTAAAATATCTTAGGTTTATCTCTTTTAGATATGCCAATCTCAGGGCAGAGGTAGGTGAGGAAAGAGGTTATAGGACTGCCCCTTCTCTGAGATTCAAAAAAATGAGAAAATAAATTGTTTTGTTCAATTCGAAGAAGGTAGAAAAGATCAAAGACTTATTTTCTTACAATATTTTTGTTTTTATTGAGCAGATTCACTTGGAACTTTGGCTTACATTTGGAATGTTTACTTTTTAATATGTGATCTGTTTAAATGTGGATCAGAGAACAAGGGTTTCTGTTTTACAGTTCAACTTTTGACCTTGGGGGATGAATGGGTGGAGGCTAAGAGGAAAAGTCCACTGTGTTTCTGCTGAACTTTTTACCCTCAAAAAAAAATGGGCAAGTTTAAAGTTCACACAGTGCACAAGAGGTCTCCACTGGGGATTTCTGGTATTATTAACTTCCTGACCTCAGATAATTAAAAAGGAAGAGCAGAGCCACCTCAGACTGTGACTCAACTTTGAACTTTTAACCTCCCAAGTAAAGTATTTAAATTGTAAATGGTAGACCCTGGAAGCTTTCTTATTGCTATTAACTTCCTTCATCCTTGGTCACAAAGTTATAATCTAGGCCAAAAGCATAGCCTGATCTTTTCTTTTTATTTACTTAACCTCTTTTAGCAGAAAGGACTGAGAACACTATTTACCTAGAAATGACAGGTATTCTGGTGAAAGAAGTTAAGCTTAAAGGGTCATTGAATTTTGGAGCTAGAAGCAACCATAGATTATCTGTCCAGTTCTTCGGTGTGGAAAGAGAATACTGAGAACCAATAGGTTGAGTGACTTCCTTAAGGTCAGACAGTTAACAGGAGAACAAAAGATCATCTCTAATTCATTAGCTGTATTTGTTTCAGTAGCAGAGTGATTAAAGCATGATTCTGGTTAAGAAATATTTCCCTATATAGCATAAGGGTTTAGAGGATCTGTGGCTTCTCTTTCTACATTAAAATTCATGAAGTAGAAAAAATCACTAGATGGGGATCAGGAAATCTGGGTCCTAAGTGGCCCCTTCACCCTTATTTCTTGTGGAACCCTAGAAACTCATTTAATTTTCCCAAGTTGTGATTTGCTTTGCTGTGAAATGGAATACGATGGGGAGGAGGTAAAAAGCATCTAAGACCCCTTTCTGTTATAACGTATTTCAGTTTAATGGTATTCTTGCCTTAAGATTTCTCAACGAAATTTATGTTTAAACCTGGGTAGACATACAATCACAGGCACCATCCATTTTTTTTTTCAGGATAAGGCTAGATGGCTGTGGTTTTAGGGTAATTGGTTATATCATGCTGAGCTTGACATCAATGGTAAGGTTCTCCTTATGTTACAACAAAAATCCCAGAGGAAGTGGGGAATATAATGTAAGGAGGTATGAAGGAAAGAAAAAGGAAGAACAAAAGAAGCTTGACAAAGGAAGAAGGGATGATCAGGAGAAAAGCATCAGAAAGGAGGGTGACAGACATGGTAGCCCCCTCAGTTGGATAGGGACTCAGGCAAAGCTTGTGATACTGACAAAGCCAATGAGGACATTGTGAATCTGCCAGAGTCACATGCTGTTAATCCCAAGGCTTGGATAGGCAGTTCTCACTGGCACTGGTACAGCACACAGCACGTGGGACAGCCAGTGTTCAGTGGGGCCCACTCTTCCCTCCTGCTATTTGCTAACACCTTTATCGCCTCCAGTGAGTTACTCACACCACTCTCATTCCCATCTGTCGAGGAGCGTTCCCTTCCAACATTCTGTCCTCCTTTTCACATACGAGAAAGAGACCCTCCCAGTGTGGCTGCAAAGCGCAGAATGATAGGGAGCTCTGAAATCAGGCAAGGTTGAAGCGGGGATAGCAGTGATTTTCTTGTTTCCTAGTCCTAAGGAGTGAGCAGGTTGGAACTACAGGTTGTTACTTGGGACCCTTCTGCAGAGACAGCTGGAGGAGAAGGAGAGCGAGATGGCTGTCTGGCTGGAGGCCTGTTTGCACTGCCCTGGAAGCAGGGCATCCCATTCACGGTCACTGCCTGCTCAAAGTGCCAAACAGCTGTAGTCCGCTTCCATCGCATCACAGATGTGTACCCACCTATCTCCTTGAACACTCTCAGCAGCTTTCAACTGCTTTGCCTCTGCTTTACAATCTCCTCTGCCTGCTCTTCCTTGTCTGAGAGTCTATCATGGCAAGGGATTATTACTATTTGAGCAAGGTTCTGCACTGATATGAACGTCTGATTAGGCAACTGAAATTGCAGACCAGTGGGCTGTAAATAACGGGTAATTGGGGTTTTTGGTGGACAAAATTACCCAGTTATTTTCTCTGCCCGCTAAGTTCTATTCATTCACTAAATTCCTCCCACATTTTCTAGTCTTGAGTACATTCTTTCCAGTGTAGAGGTACAATACTGTTAAACTCCAGAGCCCATGAAGGGTGAGGTCAGAGGTCACCAAGCAGAGCGTGATTGTCGTCATGAAACAAGTCATACTGTCCCAATACCACTTACCTGCATCAACATCTAGAAAGGAAATAAAGCACTGAGTTTTGTCTGCCAGCGACCCCTGCAATGAAAAATATCACAATGCAAATACGTTGCACTTATGAAATTAAAAAAACAAAAGGTTTATGTTGCTCTTCTCAGTGATGAGCTAAAACAAATTCCAGGTGGCTCAATTCAGGGCAATGATGATGAATCTATTTTTGTTATTTACTTATCTGTCTTTTAAAAAATAATTTGTACCTTAAGGCAATGAAAGAACAGAGAGTTAAGCACAACCCAAAAAGCCAGTGCCAAATAATTCAGTATGTGAATTGTCTGCAGTGAGGACTCTGTAAGTCAGGTCTAATAATCCCCCATGAAGGTGGGAGGATGAGAGGGCCTGGAAGGACAGCCTAGTACCCTCACCCTGTTTCTGAACTGGCCTAGTCCCACCAAGGGAAGTGCAGGAGCAGTGTGCAGGAAGTAGCCTTTGCTGACTCGAACTCACAATACCCCCAAACTGGGATAAGGCCATAATCCCAACTCAACTGTGAAGCCAAGACCTCACCTCCAGAAGCAGCCAAAGGCTGATGAATTCTCTGCAGTCGCCTGTTGTCCCTGGCAATATTACCTCTTTTGGCATGAACGTTTGAATTGATGGTAAAACTGAAAAATAAATTAGCAAAATCACACCAGCAAAAAGCCCCTTTTCTCTGTTTCCATCTTCTATACATTTATAAAGTAGATCTCTATATATTTGTCTAGTATTGTTCCTTTGGTTTGATGCACCCAGCTGGCAAGAATAAGTCATCTTTGGGGCTTAAATTTAGTAGAGTATCCCTGCAAGTGCCAGGAGCTCCAGAGCCCTTAATGGAACTTTGGCAGGCAAAACAGCAATAATTGTACAGCAGGTACAATGGGAGTGGGAGGCTGGTTGTGCAAGGAGATGTAATCTTCTCCCTTTTTCCCAGCAGTCCTGAGAGTGAAATCATGTCTAAATTAGGTGTTATTTTAGATTACAACTTGTCACACCTAATGAAAATGACACTATCAAGCAGGCGGATGCCAGGTGGAAATTTGTTGGTATCTAGGGATGGCAATTGTTGGCTCGTTTATTCATTCAATCAGCCATTCAAATAACATGTATCATCAAAAAGATGTGCCAGTCTCTGGACACAGGAATCTCTTAGTGACCGCAAAGATATAAAAAGATGAGTTAGGAAGTATTGCTGCTAAATACCTGTTTATCTAGTACAGCTAGGCAGAGGGCATGCCCTCAAGAAGCTCTAACAATTTATGAAATACTGCTTCACAGTCTGAGGCTTTCATTTAAAAGCCAGACTTGATTCTCTTTTGGGAGGTCCAAAGAGACTGGCCACTTTATTCCTGAGGGAAAAATTTGTATACCCTATAAATTTATGGTAGCCTTACATATGGGCCTCCCTTTTGTTTCCCT
Source organism: Cacajao melanocephalus (assembly GCA_963573385.1). Classification (NCBI taxonomy): domain Eukaryota; kingdom Metazoa; phylum Chordata; class Mammalia; order Primates; family Pitheciidae; genus Cacajao; species Cacajao melanocephalus. Next base: position 24,410 of record CAUYLG010015313.1, read on the forward strand.
TTAACCACGTCAAGTTGAGGGAAGTACAGCTGGGCTCAAATTTTGCTAAATTGTGTATTGAATGTCCACCAAATGCAAAATATGATATAGGATAAAAGATAAACACAACCTTCCTTGATCTAAAGAGAGAAAACCATTTTCATCTATAATTATAATATGAGGGTAATTCTGGTAAGGACTACAGGGGAAAACAGACAGTTTATGGTAAGTTATAAGAATCTCAGGAAGATTTTTCATCTGAGATTCCTATAACTTACTTTTATTCATCTGAGAAAAAAGATAAAAAACCTACGCTGAAAATTATATAGATTAAAAAAACACACATGTGCATTATAAATGCCGAAATCAAACGGAAACAACAATATTAAAAATTGAGCAAGAGAGATGGATTAAGCTAATGTAGTAAATAATAATTCCTTAGGCTCTTGGAAATGGTAGTGTTTGTATTTTTTTTTTTCATTAAAGATTCCAAGAAGCCAAAGACTTCTGTGTAATGTTCAAATCATTGGGAATTGATCTGACATTTAATGGCAAAAAGTTGAATGTCTAATGCCAAAACAAGGTGAATGGGTCAGGAGACCTCCATTACCTAATCTTAGTTGACACTTGACATGGCGTATCAGAGTATCGATCAGAGTTGTGAGGCAAGATTGGGCAGAGAGTTCTATACCCCTCTTTTACTGTTCTTAAGAAATTGGGTTTAGACAGCTTATTCGTCTGCTGTGATCTGTATTTCTGTCTTATCCAGCGAAGGGGGCTTGCTCTGTCTCTTGTCTTCCTATTTTTATTTGACTGTACTCCTTAGACAAAAGTATTCTTATCATTCTGTATCCAGGGTTCAGTCATTGAAGGTCTACACATACTCTAGACTTTCCTCTTCGGTTTTGTCTTCAAACTTCATTGATCTTCAAACTTCAGTGATGCTATGAGAATGATAGTCAGTTTTGATGTTCTTTGAGCTATGGCTCTGAACGGTTAAATGAAATTTTCTGTCTATATTGCTAAATCTGCCTTTATTTTAGAGACCCTTTATCAACAAAGGGGTGCCAGCTTAACTATAACATATATTCTATTCTTACTTATGAATATTGTCTGTTTGGATTCTATCTGAGGGCTGATTGCCTTCTCAGTTTACCTGTTAGTCATTATCATTTATTTGTTTGTGGAAATGCTGCACACTGGTTTCATAGGCCTAAACTAAATCCTTCTTAAATTTAGCAATGAAGGAATCCTTCACTTTAGTTCCTAACAATGTAGAACTATATAATGGTTTTAGCCTTTCCAAATGGTGTCTGTGTGTATAATATATATTTAATGTATATTCTCTCTATATAACATATTTAATATATATGTCTATATATAAAACAAAAACTATATTTAATATATATTTCTATATCTAGTATATATCTACATCACAGGTATATATAGTGTATGATATTCAGTGTCAGTTATAAAAATACATTAAATTATAGAAATAGTAAATATATTCTGATATAGATATATATTATATATAGAAATATGTATTATTATATATTTAGATATATAATAATCAAATATATTTAATATATTTTAAAAATATTATATATAGAAATATATTTTAAATAATATATAGAAACATTATTATACATCTAAATATGTAATAATTAGATATATTTAATATATATTTCTTG
>CAUYLG010015315.1:0-24222 GCA_963573385.1 Cacajao melanocephalus
TTTATGGTGTTAGGTCTTATGTTTAAGTCTTTAATCCATCTGGAGTTAATTTTAGTGTAAGGTGTCATAAAGGGGTCCAGTTTCTGCTTGCTAGCCAGTTTTCCCAACACCATTTATTAAACAGGGAATCCTTTCCCCATTGCTTGTTTTTGTGAGGTTTGTCAAAGATCAGATGGTTGTAGAAGTGTGGCATTGCCTCCAAGACCTCTGTTTTGTTCCATTGGTCTATATCTGTTTTGGTACCAGTAACATGCTGTTTTGATTACTGTAGCCTTGTAGTATAGTTTGAAGTCAGGTAGCATGATGCCCCTAGCGTTGTTCTTTTTGCTTAGAATTGATTTGGCTATGTGGGCTCTCTTTTGGTTCCATATGAAGTTTAAAGTGGTTTTTTCCAGTTCTGTGAAGAGGGTCATAGGTAGCTTGATGGGGATAGTGTTGAATCTATAAATTGCTTTGGGCAGTATGGCCATTTTCACAATATTGATTCTTCCTAACCATGAGCATGGAATGTTTTTCCATCTATGTCCTCTCTTATTTCCTTGAGTAGTGGTTTGTAGTTCTCCTTGAAGAGGTCCTTTACATCCTTTGTTAGTTGTATTCTTTGGTATTTTGTTATCTTTCTAGCAATTGAGAATGGCAGTTCGTTCTTGATTTGGCTCTCTTTAAGTCTGTTATTGGTATATAGAAATGCTTGTGATTTTTGCACATTGATTCTGTATCCTGAGACTTTGCTGAAGTCGCTTATCAGTTTCAGGAGCTTTTGGGCTGAGATGATGGGGTCTTCTAAATATACAATCATGTGGTTTGCAAATACAGAGAATTTGACTTCCTCTTTTCCTAATTGAATACCCTTTATTTCTTTTTCTTGCCTGATTGCTCTGGCTAGAACTTCCAATACTATATTGAATAGGAGTGATGAGAGAGGGCATCCTTGTCTAGTGTCAGATTTCAAAGGAAATGCTTTCAGGTTTTGCCCATTCAGTATGATATTGGCTGTGGGTTTGTCATAAATAGCTTTAATTATTTTGAGATATGTTCCATCAATACCTAGTTTATTGAGAGTTTTTAGCATAAAGGCTATTGAATTTTGTTGAAGGCCTTCTCTGCATCTATTGAGATAATCATGTGGTTTTGTCTTTGGTTCTGTTTATGTGGTGAATTATGTTTATAGACTTCCATATATTGAACCAGCCTTGCATCCTCGGTATGAAGCCTACTTGATTGTCATGTATAAGCTTTTTGATGTGCTGTCACAATCAGTTTTCCAGTATTTTATTGAAGATTTTTGCATCTACATTCATCATGGATATTGGCCTGAAGTTTTCCTTTTTTGTTGAGTCTCTGCCGGGTTTTGGTATCAGGATGATGTTGGTCTCATAAAATAATTTGGGAAGAATTCCCTCTTTTTGAGTTGTTTGGAATTGTTTCAGAAGGAGTGGTACCAGCTCCTCTTTATATGTCTGGTAGAATTAAGCTGTCAACTCATCTGGACCTGGACCTTTTTTGGTTGGTAGGCTATTAAGTGCTGCCTCAACTTCAGCCCTTGATATTGGTCTATTCAGGGTTTCAACTTCTTCCTGGTTTAGGCTTGGGAGGGTGCAAGGTCCAGGAATTTATCCATTTCTTCCAGGTTTACTGGTTTATATGCATAGAGTTGTTTGTAATGATCTCTGATGGTAGTTTGTATTTCTGTGGAATCAGTGGTGATATCCCCATTATCATTTTTTATTGCATCTATTTGATTCTTCTCTCTTTTCTTTTTTTATTAATCTGGCTAGTGGTCTGTCTATTTTGTTGATCTTTTCAAAAAACCAGCTCCTGTATTTATTGATTTTTTGAAGGGTTTTTTTTTTTGTGTGTGTGTCTATCTCCTTCAGTTCTGCTCTGATCTTAGTTATTTCTTGTCTTCTGCTAGCTTTTGAGTTTTTTCTTTAGATCTTGCTCCTCTAGATCTTTCAATTTTGATGATAGGGTGTTGATTTTAGATATTTCCTTGCTTCTCATGTGGGCATTTATTGCTATAAATTTTCCTCTATACGCTGCTTTAAATGTGTCCTAGAGATTCTGGTACATTCTGTCTTTGTTCTCGTTGGTTTCGAATAACTTCTTTATTTCTGCCTTCATTTCATTGTTTATCCAGTCAACATTCAAGAGCCAGTTGTTCAGTTTCCATGAAGTTGTGCGGTTCTGAGTTAGTTTCTTAATCCTGAGTTCTAATTTGATTGCACTGTGGTCTGAGAGACTGGTTGTTATGATTTCCATTATTTTGCATTTGGTGAGGAGTGATTTACTTCCAATAATGTGGTCAATTTTAGAGTAGGTGTGATGTGGTGCAAAGAAGAATGTATATTCTGTGGATTTGGGGTGGAGAGCTCTGTAGATGTCTATTAGGTTTGCTTGGTCCAGGTCTGAGTTCAAGTTCTGGATATCCTTGTTGATTTTCTGTCCCGTTGATCTGTCAATATTGACAGTGTAGTGTTAAAGTCTCCCACTATTATTCTGTGGGAGCCTAAGTCTCTTTGTAGGTCATTAAGAACTTGCTTCATGTATCTGGGTGCTCCTGTATTGGGTGCGTATATATTTAGGATCGTTAGCTCTTCTTGTTGCATTGATCCTTTTACCATTATGTAATGCCCTTCTTTGTCTCTTTTGATCTTTGTTGGTTTAAAGTCTATTTTTTAAGAGACTTGTTTTGCAACTGCTGCTTTTTTTTTTTTTTTTTTTTTTGCCCTCCATTTGCTTGGCAAATCTTCCTCCATCCCTTTATTTTGAGCCTATATGTGTCCTTGCATGTGAGATTGGTTTCCTGGATACAGCACACTGATGGGTTTTGACTTTTTATCCAATTTGCCAGTCTGTGTCTTTTGATTGGGGCATTTCACCCACTCACATTTAAGGTTAATATTGTTATGTGTGAATTTGATACTGTCATTTTGATGCTAGCTGGTTGTTTTGCCCATTAGTTGACACAGTTTCTTCATTGTGTATGTGCTCTTTACCATTTGGTACATTTTTGGAGCGGCTGGTACTGGTTGTTCCTTTCTATGTTTATTGCTTCTTTCAGGAGCTCTTGTAAGGCAGGCCTGGTGGTGACAAAATCTTTCAGCAATTGCTTGTTTGTAAAGGATTTTATTTCTCCTTTGCTTATGAATCTTAGTTTGACTGGATATGAAATTCTAGGTTGAAAGTTATTTTCTTTAAGGATGTTGAATATTGGCCCCCGCTATCTTCTGGCTTGTAGGGTTTCTGCCAAGAGATCCACTTTGAGTCTGATGGGCTTCCTTTTGTGGGCAACCCAACCTTTCTCTCTGGCTGCCCTTAGTATTTTCTCCTTAATTTCAACCCTGGTGAATCTGAAGATTACGTGCCTTGGGATTGCTCATCTTGAGGAATATCTTTGTGGTATTCTCTCTATTACCTGGACTTGAATATTAGCCTGCCTTACTAGGATGGGAAGTTCTCCTGGATAATATCCTTAAGAGTGTTTTCCAGCTTGGATTCATTCTCTCCATCACATTCAGGTAGACCTATCAGATATAGATTAAGTCTTTTCACATAATCCCATATTTCTTGGAGGCTTTGTTTATTTCTTTTCACTCTTTTTTCTCTAATCTTGTCTTCTCATTTTATTTCATTGAGTTGACCTTCAGTCTCTGATATCCTTTCTTCTGCTTGGTCGATTCACCTATTGAAACTTGTGTATGCTTCGTGAAGTTCTCGTGTTGTGTTTTTCAGCTCCATCAATTCATTTATATTCTTCTCTAAGCTGTTTATTCTTGTTAGCATTTCATCATACCTTTTTTCAAGGTTCTTAGTTCCTTTGCATTGGGTTAGAACATGTTTTTTTAGCTCAGAGAAGTTTGTTATTACCCACTTTCTGAATCCTGTTTCTGTCAATTCATTAGACTCAGTCTCCATCCAGCCTTGTTCCCTTGCTGGTGAGGAGTTGTGATCCCTTGGAGGAGGAGATGCATTCTGGTTTTGGGTGTTATCATTCTTTTTGCACTGGTTTATTCCCATCTTTGTGGATTTATTTGCCTGTGGTCTTTGTAGTTGGTGACTTTCGGATGGGGTCTCTGAGTCAGCATCCTTTTTGTTGATGTTGAAGTTATTTCTTTCTGTTTTTTAGTTTTCCTTCTAACAGTCAGGCCCCTCTGCTGTAGGACTGCTGGATGTCCACCTTAGATCCCATTTGCCTGGGGATCACCTGTGGTGGCTGCGGAACAGTAAGTGTTGCTGCCAGTTTCTTCTTCTGTTATCTTAGTCCCAGAAAGATACCTGCCAGATGTCAGCCTGAGCTCTCCTTTATGAGGTGTCTCTTTGGATATACAGGGGTCAGGGAGCTGCTTGAGGAGACAGTCTGTCCCTTATAGGAGCTCAAGTGCTGAGCTGTGAGCTCCGTTGTTCTGTTCAGAGCTGCTGGGCAGGTACATTTAAGTCTGCTGCAGCGGAATTCATAACTGCCTTTTTTCCCTAGATGCTCTGTCCCAGGAAGGTGGGGCTTTATTTATAAGTTCCTGTCATTTTGCTGCCTTTTTTCAGAGATGCCCTGCCCAGCAAGGAGGTAGCCGGGTCACAGTCTGCCAGCAGAGGAGTTGCTGAGCTGCCGTGGGCTCCGCCTGGCTGCTGTGTGAACTTCCTTGAGGTTTTGTTTATAGAGGTATAGTTAGAACTGCCTTGGCAATGGCAGTCTGCCTCAGTAATGGCTGACTGCCTCTGTAATGGCAGACTGCCTCGGTAATGTTGGACTGCCTCGGTAATGGCAGACTGCCTCAGTAGTGGTGGATTGCCTCAGTATGGCAGACTCCCTTCCCCTCACAGAGCTGGACCTTCCTGGGTCCATCTGTGCTTGCTGTGAAACTCTCAATCCAGAGCATTTCAGATTGCTGGTCGTTGTGGTGGTGGGACCCTCTGAGCCAGATCACCTGGCTCTCTGTTTCAGCCCCTTTTTTTTTCAGTTGAATGTGAGACTCTGTCTCCCAGGTGTTCCTGGCACCAGTTGAAATGGTGGCCCAGATTTGTGTGAGTTTTTGTGCGGAGATCCGTTGTGCCAGCTGAAACAGCCATGCTGGAGACTCCTGGCAATTTTCTGCCTGGGAATCTCTTGGTTTGTGGGCAGTAAAAACTCATTTGGAAATGCGGCGATCACTCACCCTCTGCATTCTCACTGGGAGCTGCACTCCAGAGCTGCTCCTATTTGGCCATCTTGGATCGCCCTGTTGTTTAAACTCTTATTCTCTCTCTCTCTCTTTATCTATTGCTATGCATGCATACATGCATACATATTTGCAAATAATCATATATATATAGATATATAATTTATATAGGTATATTTTTGCATGTACATTCATTTGACCCTTGAACAGCACAGGTTTGAACTACATGAGTCTGCTTATATGCATATTTTCTCCTGTCTCTGCCACCCCTGAGACAGCAATACCAACTCTTCCTCTTCTTCCTCTTCTGCAGCCTACTCAGTGTGAAGACACTGAGGATAAAGACCTTTACAAAGATTCATTCACTTCCACTTAATTCATAGTAAATATATTTTTCTTCCTTATTATTTTCTTAAAAATATTTTCTTTTCTCTAGTTTTATTTGTTGTGAGAACACAGCATATAATACATATAACATACAAAATATGTGTTCATCAACTGTTTATTTTATTGGTAAGGCTTCTAGTCAATAGCAAGCTCTTAGCAGTTAAATTTTGGGGGAATCAAAAGTAACACTTGGATTTTCAACTGTTCCTGGGGAGGGGTAGAATTAGGTGCCTCTACCCTCTATGTTATTCAAGGGTCAAACATATATTCATATGTGTGTGTGTGTGTGTGTGTGTATATATATATATATATGCATGTATATTGGAATATATAAGAGTTGACTATAATATAAACATATAAAATCTGCAAGATAATAAGTCATACTAGCAGTAATAGCTATCTTTTTGGAATAGGGCAGATTGAGCATGGTGGAGGGTCAATTTTACTCTTTTTCTGTACAGTTTTTATTTTTTTAAGAGATGGAGTTTCACTCTGCTGCCCAGGCTAGGGTGCAATGGTTTGATTCTAGCTCCTTGCAGTCTTGGACTCCTGGACCAAGAGGACCCTCCCAGGTTAGCTTCCCAAGTAGCTGGAACTATAAGTGTGTGCCATCACATCTGGCTAATCTTAATAAATGTTTTGTAGAGACAGAGTCTAGCTATGATGCTTAGACTGGCCTTAAACTCTTGGCCTCAAGCAATCCTCCTGTCTCAGCCTCCTAAAGTACTGGGATTACAGACATTAGCCACCATGCCTGGCCTTATTCTATATTATTTAAACTTTTTACTGTAATTAGTAGTTAGGGAAATAAAAAATAGAATGAGATACTGCCTTTTTACCCATTTGATTAAGAAAACTAAAGAAAAAATTTGATGATGTTAAAGGTTAGCAAGAAGTTTGGGAAATACCCTGAAGAATTCCCTAAGCCAATTCCATTTCTGTGTCTGAGGCACACAGAGTAGAAATTGAGTGGGGTCAGAGAGAGGGTGAGACTAAGATTTTGGGTGGAGATGCAGTTAACAAATCTTGATTATTAAACTATCATTTTTTAACTCAAAGTTTAATGGTTTGTTTCAAACACCAACAAAATTACTGGTTTGTTTCATAGGTCAAAACTAAATATTTTGCATCACAAGAAACCTTAACTAAGTTTATCTCTTTTGAGTAGGGCAGATTGGGCAAGGTGGAGGGCAAATTTAACTTTTTCATTATGTAGTTCAAGTTAAAGCAGCAGATACCTTAATTTGCAAAAGCGTATATTAGAAATGGGCAGAAAGAGAGCACCCATACAGGGGAATCACTAAGGACAAGATCTGATTTTAAAAAAGATCTAAGAAAGTAAATTTTAGAATTCATGTTTTTATTGTTCCACTCATGTTTTCAAGATTCAAAGTTATGTTAGGGTAAGAATAATTCATGCTTGGAAATATTCCAATAAATAATTTTATAAAGAAACATTTAAGTATATTAATATAACTGTTTTTAACTATTGAAAAATATGACGATGTAGTTTTTAAATATGTATGCCTTATAAAAATGGTAATGAAATCATTGACAATCTAGAAAATTAAGGGAAAAAAGTGAAAGATAATCACCTCTAAAAACACTACTCTTATACAATCTTTTATATAACTCATACAGTCACAGCGTTTTTTGCTTGTGTTCTGATAGTTTATGTATATGTGAATATGTTTTATATAACTTTTGTAATTTGTACATATAGTCCAGTTTCATATTCTACATTATAATCAACTTTCATATGATTATGTAGTTATTCATTAAACAAATATTAGTTGGTTACTTCTAATATATTCATAAAGAAAATAGGACCTTTGAGAAACTCCCAGTTTTACGGGAAAATAGCATGAGACCATGACAATTCAATGTGCTAACTTGTGTGATGGGATAAGCACAGACACATACAGGAACACACAGAGGAAACACCTTCCCCATGTTAGGGGTCAGGGTACAGATCTCAAAGGAGGATGTGCCATTTAAGCAGGGAGGAAAAGGTCAAGTGAGAGGCCGGTTAATGGCAAGTGAAGTGTTTCAGGAAGAAGGAATGCTCTGTACAAAGAGCCTGGGGCTAGAGGAAAGAAACTGTAGTGTATTCAGAAAGCTGGGAGGGAGCCATGTGATATTACTGGAGTTAAGCAGGTTATGCAGAGTCTTAAGTATCTGAAAGTATAATACACATCAAGAGGTGTAGCTTTTAAAATATAAACATTTGTTTAAAAGCCTTGAAAATGGATGTTGTAAAGGTTTAAAAGGCATAAAGTCCAGGTGAATACTGTTGAAAAATAATAAGGGTACCAAGAAGAGTAATGAGGTGAAGAACCTGCATGGGAACTGTAGAGAGAAGAATGGAAAAGAAAGGGATCAGCAGAAAGGAAGTGAGTAGAACAAAATCAAAGTGGTGGGTGACTCTCAACATTGAGAGGTAGCAACAGAATCTACTATAATGATTAGGGACAAAGACTGAGGATGGGGAAAGCAGTGAATAGCTGTGTTATTTAAGATTTTAGGAAGAATTTAAAGCTAAAACCATACCCTCACATTCCATTTGTTTCTTATTCCCCAGTAACCAAGAATGAGTACCTTTGAACATTCTTAAGCATGTGGCCTATTAAATATCCCTTTCTTTCCCAAGTTACTGCAGTATTGATTTCTAGATTAACTTTCTGTCCACTTCATGGGACTTCCTTCATGGGATTCTCTGTCCCTACCCATCCTAAAGGTCAGCGCTCTCTACTGTTCTGCCATTAGTCCTCTTCTCCCCGGCCCTGTTTCCTTGGCAATCTCAACTATGAATGAGATAGGGGCTGATGGCTCCCAAATACGTGTCTCTAAACCAGACCTTTTTCCTAAATGTAAAACCAATTTTAAAAATGAATTACAGAGTATTTAATTTATCTTTCCTACATGGGCTCCTCCACCTCAACCTAACTATAACTGAATTATTTGCATCCCCATTCAAGTTTGCTCCTTTTCATGCGTTCCTTATTTTGGATCTAGACCCACAATCTAGCCATCTAACCAGTTATTCCACCAAGCCAGAAACAGAAAGCCATCATTAACCTTTCCTTCTCTTTCTTCGTTATCACCTCTTCAACTCCTGCATATCTAATCAGTAATCAAAACCTAAAAGTTCTATTTCTTAAATATCTCTCAGATGTGTGGTCATTCACCCAGACCTCCTCACCTTCCATCTCTGGCTAACTCAATGACACTCAAGCCAAAAGAAACAACCTGTGGGAATTTCTCTAATGCTGTCTCACATTCTTTCATTTCTTACTCTGTTCCTTCTCCCTAGGAGTGATCTTTATCCTTTTCCCTGATTGATTCATTCTTCCTTGTTTTTGACCTTTGATTCAAAAAATACTTTCTGTCATGAGCCCAGAAATTCTGGGTTATATCCTACCTGTATGCTCTCAAAATCAGTCTTTAGATTGTTCCATGATAATCAACTCTCATATAAGGCAATGACCTCTTTACGTGAATGAAAATAATTCATTTTTGTTGATTTCTTCTTATATGCATAGCACTGAACTGAGGCATTTACATTGATTTTTCTCATTTAATACAATATGTCTGTGAGGAAAGCACTATTACTACCTTTATTTGAAGATGAGGAAACTGAGCTAGAGAAACTCAAAGTCAAAAAGCTAATTAAGTGGCAGAGCATTGACTGAAACTTCACTGAGTGTACAGCATAGTCACAACACAGGTGCACAGAAAAAGAGCATTGTTTTTCATTTTTTTAAATGGAATTTAATTTACTTCTGAATTCTCATTCCTGCTAGGCAGCAGGAAAAAAGCAACTAAATGAAGAAGATAAATAAACCAATAAACCCTCCAAGTAAAAAGAGTCACAAGAAACCTTAATCTCTTTTCCTCCACTGCTACCCAGTTCTCAGATACAGATACTACCATCGGCTTTAGAAAACTGCAGATCACTTTATGGGCATCCAGAGCCTCAGTGATTAGCTGGAGGACAATAGATATATTGAGAACAATATCACAAAAAAAGATTAATAGCTACTGAGAACAATATCACAAGCTCATATTGTGTACTTGAAGCAATCCTCAGCTCACCACCTGCTGATCTGCATCATGCTCTGTGTTGATATAATCACAGTGTTAAGAAAGGAAAAGAGCCAGTTTGCCTGGAATGAAGAAGACTTTAGGAGAGCATGGCCTGGTTAATGTGGAAGACACCAAAGGAAAAGGAGCCACATATAGTAAAGATGACAGTGACATTGCTCACTGGATCAGATGACGAGGAGAAATGTGATGAAGGAAGAGGCTGATAAAATAATGCTTTAGACAAGATGGGTCAAGGAAGGCCAAAAATCCTGGACTTGTTGCCAAGTCTTCTAGATGTGAAACCCTGGGATGACAGTCAAGGGAACAAGATTACAAGAATATGTCAGGGGTTTCAGGCAGATGGCTTGGTCTGAAGCACTTCCAAACTAGTTCTGATAGGATATGCTATCAAGAGGCTCCAGAGACAGGGTGGAGTTGAAGATGATAAATTTGGTACAATGTGCTGGAGGAGCAGATGACTTCTTTTGAGGACTGTCTTTAGTCAGCAGACAAGACTCCTTTCAATGGGATCAAAAACTAACAAGATTCTTAATCTTATCTATCAAAGATTAATTAAGGTATTGCTAGTTTACACAGGGACTCATAGGATAATGAAGTTTCTTTTTATTAAATACCCCAATTTTCAAAGTTTCTCTCTGCTGGCCCTTTGTCACCTCCCATTCTCTTTGCTTCTCCTGGGTAACAATAGGAAGATTTTACATTATCCCTGCACTGAGAATGGGGCATATTCTGGTTTTTGTATTGTCTTGTAGTTTCTGGGTGCTGGCGTCAGTCCTTGCTGGGCACTGTGTGACTCACTGCCTATTCTGGTGAAAGGCCACAGTTTAAGATATCTTGCTGCTCACCCAACCTCCTGTTGGTTTTTATTGTCTCTGAGAATCTGAGTTATCTTTACCCCTCCCGCTGTGTTCTGGGAGGTAAGCTCCTCTGATCTCAGAAAGTTGTGGTTTATTTCCCTTGCCCTACTTCCTCTACCACTCTGTAAATTTAATGCCGAGAAAGAAGAAAGCTGAGGTCTTCATCTATGTCCAGCTCTCTTCATCTCTCTCTCCAACTGCAGCACTGAGGGGGCCAAGTAGAGAAATGGGTTGAGGGTGAGGAGGAGGGGAGGGCAGGGGAGAGGGAACGCTTAGGTCCTGATGATCTCACTCAGGCTGTTGAGAAGAGATCTGCACTTTTCAGTCACATGAGAAAATTGATTTCCTTTGCTTTCTAGCTACTTTGATATTGAGTTTTCTCATGCTTTACTATGAAAAGTTCAAATGGAATCAAAGTGGTACTCAAAGTTCTCAATGAAGTATATCCTTCAAAGCATTTTAGGGGGAAAACAGGACATTAGTGGTAGTTATGGGTTTGGAGATTTGTGAAGGTCTTAGTTCATATCCATTGCGAGTATGTACTGCATAAAGTAGTTGATTCAAAGACATTGGATGTATACCACCCTTGCTTCCTTAGTTCATGCTTTCTCAAAGTTACAGGCAATAGAGGATACTGTCAGTGGTTTGGGATGGGAGTACTAGTTTGGAATTTGATATCTGAAAGCTCTCTTGACATATTCTTGATGTCTTTATTTCTTCTTGGTCAGTCTCAAGTTAAATTCTACCATATTTTACCCTCTTCCTTTCTCCTTTTTCTTACCACTGGGAACATAGGGCCAATATTTCAATAAAAGAAAAACTTATCTAACAAGAGACTTTTTCAAGTAGATGTCATTTTCTAATGGAGAATTATTGCACTGTATGTTGATCACAGCTACATCAGAAACAGTTTGAGGAGAAAAATGACTTGAAAGTTTTTTCTTCTACATGTATTTTTCTCCAGAAACAGAAAATATCAAGTCACCTAGGCTCCTACCCTGTAGTCAATAGAAAAAATAAGTAGGAGGGGAGGCAATATAGTTAGAAAGTATTCTTGTTGAGGTAATACTCCACATCATTACAAAAATATTGGTCTGACAAGGAATCCCTCAAAATATTATTTGGTTAAAATTATGACAAATCTAAAAAACTCCATTAAACATGTTAAAAAATTTTTTTCTGATTAAAAAAGTAGTACTTTCCCCTTATAGTGAATTTTGAAATTTTAGGAAGAACTACCATTGATACATTAGTCTTGAAGCTGGCACTCAGGGATTTGTAGCTTCTTAGTGGCAAATATCCTCTGGCATATAGAAACTTTGTTCACATAAACTCAAAATTCAATAGCTACATGCTGGATATCTGCTGTAAATTGGCCTAGTATGGAGAAAGATCTAGCATAAATTTTCCCTTCATTTTTTCTTTGTCTCTCATCAATAATCTGCTTCGTGAAGACGAGTAAAATAGGTCAGTGTGTCAAAGAACATAGGGAGCTGACAGAATTGGATGCAGAGTAGACTCAGATGGAGATTACCAGGAAAAACAGTTACTGTCCCACTGGTAATCTGCAGTTCCACCCGATCTAACAGCAGATCTTCTGCTTTCCTGGACTTCTATGAATGTGATTTCCATTGATATGGTTGACAGTGTGTGCCTTGGGTTCAGCCTGCCGGGAGGCTGGGGCACACTCTGTTAACCATATCCATGGAAATCACATTCACAGAAGTCTATGATTCATAGACGCTAACTGACCTTTGGGCAAGTAAATTACCTATTTTGTCAATTACTGAATTGCCCCATCTGGAAAATGTAAAAAAATGCAACACCATTAACTCGTAAGGTAGAAACTCATAAAGAGCCAGAAATATTCCATGTGTTTATCCCACTACATGCTAAATAGAAAGAATACTCTAAACCTTAACTATTGTTGTATCTAAATATTTTGTTCCTCACCAATTATTTATAGATATGAGAACTATTGACACAGCCCTTATACAACTTAGTGATTTAAAGACTGATAGGGTCCCAATAGGTACCCACAGTCATAATGTAGAATGTGAAACACATTTTTTTCTAACTTAAAAAGTTTCTTATACAAGTATTTCCGGAGTCCTATTAGGGACTTTAAGATCTGTAAACACTGAGTAAACCCATCACTTTCCCAAAGCATGAGTGTTCCTTACCCTCCTTGAAGGTCTGATCTGCAAGGGTAAGAAAAACTATTTTCCTCTTTCTCTCTTCAATCTCTAAGCAAACCGCCTGCATTTCTAAAGGAAGACAGGAGTTCTGTTGTTTTGAATTTAACACATGAAAAGCGGATCTTTCTAATTTTTTTATGCAGTAAGCCATAATTTTTAGGTACACTCTGATGTATATCATATCATCACATAAGACTCACATTAACTTCAAAGAGAATGACACACAATGGTGCGCAAAGTGGTAAGAAACATTTCCAGGACATAATGAAGTATTATCTGAAGCAGTGCTGAAGCAGATGTCTTGGGAGAGAAAACAGTAGCAGCATACCAACTGTATGAGCTGCCACAGTCAGGCCTGGGTCACTCAGCCTTAATGAGATCATGCTGACAGCCAACCAGAAAGGCAGAGCTGAAAAAAAAAGTGAGTTGGAAGCATTGGAGCCACTGTTACTAAGCTAAGGCCAGCTTGCACATGTGACTTGGCAGAGAGTTCTGTGCATTCATAAATCTTGCCAGATTTAGGGAGCTGGGGGCATTGAGAAATGACCAAGACCCACATAGTCATAGAATGCAGTCTACAAGTGAAAATGTCATTTTGTTTTTTGCTCTAAACAACCAGTTTCCCCATTTCAGCAATTGCCAAAATATGCCCATTACCCTTTTCTGTGACTTCTACTTTCATTCATCAGTAAATATTTACCAAACAAACATCTATAAGTCATGTGTCATATGCTTGGCAAAAGAAGAGGTGACATAGGTTCTGACCCATGAAAGCATGTGGAACCCTAGAAGATGGACCTGGGCCACTACTCCTAGTCTGCTCGGGCATTTTATTCTAGCTGCTGTTAGAGACATGCCATACACCCAAATTCTGTTCACTTGTATTACTGTTAAGTTAGAATAATGGATTTGTGTTTGGATTGAGCATGGTAGAAAAAGATTTTTGCCATCATGGAGAGTGTCCAAGCAGTAGTGAAATTCTATTCTAATTCATTGCCAACACTTCTTGAAAAACTCTGAGACTCCTGGGAGGTTGGATAAAGGGGGGAAAAGAGGGTCTTTATGAGGCTCAGAGTTGAGTTGAGGGTCTAGTCTCCCAAATATCATTTTATAAAGATCTTTTCAGTTATAAAAGAATCCCTGGGGCTGTAGCTCCTGGGTTAGGGCTTCCGATGGGAAATATGGAAGGCTATCAGCTGAGCTGAGTACAAAGAGTAGTAAGTCTGCAGGGAGGGTGGTTTGGTGGGGAAGCAGGTGGGTGGGTGGCTGAAAGGATCAATACCCATTAATTCTGGATCTCTTTTGTGACTATAATACTTAACTTGTAAAGAACAAGATGTAGTAGGAAAATAACACTTTGGAGAGAAAGCACACTTTACTGTGCCCTACACAGTAGTCTTTGGATTGGTTAACATAGAAGTTGCACCACAGGATTATCCACTGCCCACTGCCTTTGCTGGCAAGTTGTTAAGGAATCTGATTAATGGAGCAAATATGGTTTTGGCATAACAATCAAGATGGGTTCTTTAGACAAAGCAGGATTTGTCTTCTTTACCCAATGCCCATTCAAGATGGACAAGTTGACATTTTAAAAATGAAAAACAGATGTTTCATACAAAACTTTAAAAGTGTCAGGTATAGATAAAGGACCCTGGCTACCCAGATGGACTTGATCCAAAAAAAGAGTATGGAGAAATCTGTCATTTCATCCAGCAGGCGTAAGTGTGTTCTGAAACAATTACAGTTTACCTTTGAATAAAGGGAAATTATCCAGAATCAGGAAATTAGGAGAGAAAGGCTTCTAAATGACCTAAAAGTCATCACATTACTTAATTGTTATTCTAAACAATTGATTGTCACATTATTATCTCCAAATCCCTTTTAATAAAAAGACGAAACTCTGAACAAATTTATAACTATGCATATATTGGTAAATAAGCAATTCAATTCAGTCCACTGCACAACACTCCACTAACTATATGCAGAATATTTAGTAAACGTTCTTTCATTCTCTTAAAACAAAAGGGGACCATCTAGGCAAAGACAAGAATGTTTTTAAATTTTAAGTAACTACATGTTTTTAACTGTCTAATGTAATGGTGTCACATTAAACCCCTTGGGAAACTTTTAAAAAAGTACTTATGCCAGGCTTCCCCCTTAGATATTCTGATTTCATTTGTCTGTAGTGAGCTCCTCGGGTCATTTTAACGTGTAGCCAGATTGGAAAGTACTGTTTTAATGTGGTTAGGCATCTAAAATGTATAGCTGTACTACAACTTTTTACCCAGATGTTTACTGGGAGGTGCCTTAGAATATGCAAAGAACCACTCCATTGATTATTGGTAGTAGCTAGCATTTCTGTTTATGTACTCAATAATAACACAATTCACTGAGTAAGAACATGGACTCTAGGGTAGAAAATGCCTAGTTTGAAATCTCATGTCTCCACCTATTAGCTATGGGTCAAGTTACTTACACTGTCTGTTCCTTAGTTTAGTGGTGATAACAGTGATACCTACCTTCTTAAGTTGTTGTAAAGATTATATAGAAATAAGGTTAATACATAACAAAGCCCTTGAAACAACTTCTGGATAGATCATTCTTTACTATTAAAAAGGTTCCTAGCTCTAACTTCTCCCCTCCTTCCCAGGCACAGAGGGGCCAATAATATAAACTAAAAAATCATTACACTTTTGTATTCGACACTCCCAGGATTCTACAGATTTCTTTGCTTTGTTAACATAATTCTTTATATCAAAAGGTGAGAATGCTTATGAGTCTATCTCTAGTTCTATGTTTCTCAAGCTATGGTTCAGGGAATCACCTGAAGTGCTTCTTAGAAACAGAATTGCCTGGGCCACATTATCTGATATTCTGGGTGTGATTCTTATGTAAAATAAAGTCTTAGAATAATGACTCCAGTCTATGCTATTGAAATGGGCATTGGTAAGAGAAGAATTATTGCTTTCTTCTCTTTCAAGCACTGATATGTCCTCAAGAAAAAAAAAACTAAAAAAAATTAATATAAGATGTCTACATTAGAGGACATGAAGATACGGTTGCCCATATGCTTATGAAGAACTATATCAAGATTGTAGATTTTGACTTTGCATGACAAAGCAGTTTATCTCTAAAAGAGCACTTGTCACTGTTATTGTTATTTTTTTATTTTGGAGACAGAGTCTTACTCTGTCCCCCAGGCTGGAGTGAAGTGGCATGATCTAGGTTTATTGCAACCTCTGTCTCCACAATTATCCTGCCTCAGCCTCCTGAGTAGCTTGGATTATGGGCACGCACCACCACATCCGGCTAATTTTTTTTGTATTTTTATTAGAGACAGGGTCTCACCATCTTGGCCAGCTGGTCTCAAATTCCTGACCTCAAGTCATCTGCCTGCCTCGGCCTCCCAAATTTCTGGGATTATAAGCATGAGCCACCGCACCCGGCTGCACTTGTCACTTTATGTAATTTTCAAATGGGTTCCTCCTGGTGGATAATTATCTTCTGAAAGGCATGGACGTATCTTATCACTTTTGGGAACCCTTCACAAGTGGGTTGGAGTGCCTTCCTTGACATGTTGTAAGTCCCCCACTGGAGACTGAGACTGTCCAGAACTAGCAGTGCTGTCTGTTGAGGGGAAGGAGTTCTCTAAGTCTGGACCAGGACCCATGTGAGTCCTGCTCCTGCTTTTTTTTTTCTCCCCTTGGGCTACTTCCCATTTGCTAACACTCCTCTGTCCCCCACACCAGATGCCTGGAGGAGGCTAAGACTCAGACTAATAAAACCATGAGAGTCCTCCATAGCCAGGCCCATTTCCAGGAGAATAGCTTGGTGGTGGATTATTCCCACGGATTGGCATGGATTTTATTTCATGGGATTGTATAATATTGAGTTGCCAGAATAATGTTAACATGCTGTTTTGGGGAAACTCTCACTCATTTTCAGACAGAATACATTTTATGTTCACTGACTGAAAGATTGTGTGTGTGTGTGTGTGTGTGTGTGTGTGCATGTGTGTGAGACACTGTGTCTGTCTGTGTGTTTCTGTGTTTGTTCTATACAAACATATACATATGAACCTCTTATTTACCCATTATTATAAATCTTCATCCTTATATCACCATATCTCACCTCACATCAGACGTTTCCTAAATATAGGACCCCCACAACAGTTATTTGTCTACCCTAGTGATGGTCCTGGCTCCAACTTGTACTCTCTTTTTATCACCAAGCATAAAACCATCAGATATAACTATATATTTTATTCTGTATGCTTTCCAACTACATTCAGAGTATTAATTACTGATGAGAAATGAAAAAGGATCCACATTGAATAAAATAGAAATTGATGCAATAAAACTTGCAAAGATATGAAGTATATTAGGAGAAAATATGCTGCTGTAACCATTCCACAATCCTTGGTAAATTTCAAAGCTAAAACCTTTCTTTGCATCTACACAACAAGCTTATTGTGCATTGGCTGTGGGTTCTTGTTCAAGTGTCTTTATTTTGGGACTCAGGCTAGTAGAGCAGGAATATCATAAATATTGCTGGTTCCAGTGGCAGGGGAAAGAGACTCCATCAGGCCACACAGAATGGCTTGGCTCAGAAAGAATATACATCACTTCTGTTCACAACTTATGTCCAGAACTAGTCATGTGGCTCCCATTTAATGACAAGGAGTCCAGGAAGCACAATCCAACCATTTGCTCAAAAGGTGAAGAGCCAGAGATAATTGGGGAACAGCACTAATGACTATCACAGCTGTATTCAAAGTAGTAGGCTTATTCAATGCTTTTTGATTCTAAAGGAAATTTATGGAATTGAAGCCTATTTTATAAATGTCTTCTAAAAATTGTAAAGAATAAGAAAAAAGACTCATAAAATACTTCTTATAGACATTAGAAAATTTAAAGTCAACTTCTATATTTGTAATTTACAAAGAATAAGGTCAATACATTTCATTTAATGTTGTTCCCTTCAAAAACAGGCTCATGTAGTATGGAATTCATGCAACAATCCAGAAGCAAAAATCTGAGCATAAAAAATACTGAAAGGCAATTTAACTCAATTGTTATTTTTAGGTCAGGAAGTACAGGAGTTGTGTTTCTCTTATTTTTTTTTTTCACTACCTGTTTTAAATTTCTTAAAATAAGTATATATTGTTTTTATAATGACAAATTATTATAATGGAAAATTTTATGAAATAGAATAATGTTTCTGAGAAGGGGAAAGTGATGAATTTTTATTATTAAATATAAAACCAGGTTATTAACTGGTAGGTTAGTTAGCTGGGAAGTCTTTTCCTTCCCTAGAAGTTTAAAAGTAACATGAAATAAAATACCTAGGAATACAGCTAATCAGGGAGGGGAAGGATGTCCACAATGAGAATTACAAACCAGTGCTGAAAGAAAACAGAGATGACACAAACAAATGGAAAATATTCTACACTCATGAATAGGAAAAATCAATATTCTTAAGATGGCCATACTGCTTGAAGCAATTTAGAGATTCAATGCTATTCCTATCAAACTACCAATGACATTCTTCATAGAATTAGAAAAAGCTATTCTAAAATTCATATGGTACCAAAAAAGAGCCCAAAGCAATCTTAAGCAAAAACAAACAAAGCTGGGTGCACCACATTACTGAACTTCAAATTATGCTGTAAGGCTATAGTAACCCAAACAGCATGGTACTGGTACAAAAGCAGATACATAGACCAATGGAACAGAATAGAGATCCCAGAAATAAAGCTGCCACCTACAACCATCTGATTTTGACAAAATCAGAAAAAAGAAGCAATAGGGAAAGGACTTCCTAATCAATAAATGGTGCTGGGATAACAGATTGGCCATAGGTAGAAGATTGGAACTAGATTGCTTCCTTACACCATATAAAAATATCAACTCAAGATGGCTTAAAGACAAATGTAAAACCTAAGACTATAAAAGCTTTTGGAGAAAACCTAGGAAATACCATTCTAGAATAGGTCCTGACAAAGATTTCATGATGAAGATACCAACAGCAATTGCAAGAAAAACAAAAATTGACAAATGGGACCTAATTAAACAAAAAAGTTTCTGCACAGCAAAAGAGACTATCAACAGGGTAAATAGACACCTCACAGAATAGGAAAAATATATTTGTCAACTATGTATTCAACAAAGGTCTAACATTCAGAGTCTATAAGGTACTTGAACAGATTAACAAGCAAATACCAAAAAACCCTATTAAAAAATGGGCAAAGGATATGAACAGACACTTTTCAAAATAAGACCTATAAATGGCTAATAAGCATATGAAAAAATGTTCAACATCACTAATTGTTAGAGAAGTGCAAATCAAAATAACAATGATGTAATATCTCATAACAGTCAGAGTGGCTATTACTAAAAAGTCAAAAATATCAAGCTGGCAAGTTTGCAGAGAAAAGAAAACACCTATATACTGCTACTGGGAATGTAAATTAGTCCAGCCACGGTGAAAAAGCTGTTTGGCAATTTCTCAAAGAAGATAAAACAGAACTACCATTTGACCTAGCAATCTCATTATTGGATATATATCCAGAGGAAATATAAATCATTTTACCATAAAGACACATGCATATGTGCATGCATATGTTCATTGCAACACTATCTGGAATAGCAAAGACATGGAATCAATCTAAATGCCCATCAGTGGTAGACGGGATAAAGAAAATGTGGTATATGTATATACCATGAAATACTATGCAGCCATAAAAAGGAACAAGAGCGTGTCCTTTGCAGGGACATAAATGGAGCTAGAGGCTGCTATCCTAAGTGAATTAATGCAGGAAAAGAAAATCAAATGCCACGTGTTCTCACTTATAAGTGAGAGCTAATCATGGAGTACATATGGACACAAAGAAGAAAACAACAGATACCAAGGCTTACTTGAGAATGGAAGGTGGGAGGAGGGTGAGCATCAATAAACTACCTACTGGGTACTATTTTATTACCTGGGCAATGAAATAGTATGTACACCAAACCCCCATGACATGCAATTTATCTACATAACAAACCTGCACATGTACCCCTGAAACTAAATAAAAGTTTAAATAAACAAATTAATGTAATATGGACACCCATTAATTTGGAAAGTGAGAACTAATGAAGAAATAGACATGCTGAAGGAGCTCTATAGATCATCGCAGCCCTAGATTCCTGCCAAAGACTTTATATAACTCTGTAAGAGGCACAACTGCTTGTCAAAAAGAAAACTTCTGTTTAAGTTTTTGCTTTTAGCCTTTTGTGTTTTTTTTGGCTGTCTTTTAAGGTTTTATTTTGATGAGATCTGAAATGTTAGGAACAACACAACATATCTTAGGTTTGTATTGAATCTTGAAAGAAATAATAAGTGATCAAAGTTTTTAGAAAGACACTTTTTCATAGTTTAAAGAGATAATTCAATGTAATAGGATAATTCTCTGTAATAGTAACAGGCAACAGATTAGTAGTTGCTTTAGAAGAGGGCAAGGAGGAGAGCTTGTGGGGAGGGGCCAACATGACCAACTAGAAGCAGTGGCTTTCAGAGGCTCCCATCAGAAAAAAATAATAATAAGCGTGTAAAACCTTCACTGGCAACCAAGGTATTCAGGTTCTCTCATCAAAACTGACTAGAAGGCTGGCAGGACCCACAGTGAAAAGGAAGAGCAGTGTGATGCGGTGGCCCACCTGAGAGCCACACAGGGAATGGAAACCCCCTCCCTCCATCCAGGGGAGGCTGTGAGTGAGCATGCTACCCATGCTGGGGAAACTGTGCTTCTTCCACGGAACTGAAGACCCCACTTGCAAACACACGCCACCAGGGCCTAGTGTCCCAATCCCAGAAGCTCAGATTCTTAGGGCCTCTTAGCTGGAATCTGCCTAAGCCTACTGAACTCCAGGGGGGAGGGGCAACCAGCACAGGCTGCCCCTGGCTGCCTGCTGTCTAAGCCCTTTGAGCTCCTTGGGGAAGGAGCAGCAGCCAGCACTGGGACTTGAAACTGCCTAACAAGCTAAGCTCCTGGTCAGGGGAAAGGCAGCATCCTTTTCTATAGCTTCAGGTTGCGCCTTTCCCCTGCTGGAGCCAGGGAGGCTGGATGGCTTGGTCTCAAGACTGGTCCCTGCAGCACAACACATTGGATCTAACCCTGACCCATCCTTCCTTAGTGGGTGGAGCTTCCCTGCAGGATCTTCAATAATTCCATCCAGAGACTCAGGACAGAATTTGGATCTCCCTGGGTCTGAACCCCTAGCTGGAAAAATGGCTGCAGTATCTGTCAACCAGGAGACTTAGCCTCTTCTCCTGGTAATTCTGAGGAATCTGAGCAGCCAGGACAAGCGGGTTTCCCCTCAGTGAAGCACACCTCCTCCACCAGAAAACAAAGTGCTTCATTAAACAGGTCCTGCTCCCTGTGCCATCCAACTGGGTGAGACCCACCAACAGGAGTTGTCAGATACCCTACACAGGAGTGATCCTACTGGCATCAGGTTGGTGCCCCTCAAGGTCAGAGGTCCCAGAAGAAGGAGCAAACACTCATCTTTGTTGTTCTCCAGTTTCCTTGAGTGACTGACATTTCCAGGAACAGGAGCAAATCAGATGAATATGGTCTGAAGTGAAACCCCAGCAAACTGCAGCCCTACAGAATAGGGACCTGACTATTGAAAGAAAAATAAACAAGCAGAAAGTGACAACAACAGCATCAATAACAACAAAAAAGGCCCCCACAGAAACCCCATCCAAGGGTCAGCAGCCTCAAAGACTGAAACTAAACAAACTCATGAAGACGAGAATGAATCAACGAAAACATGCTGAAAGTCCTCTACTCCTCTAAATGATCTTAACGTCTCTCCGTCAAGGGCACAGAATTGGACAGAGAATCAGATAGACAATTGACAGAAGTCGGCTTCAGAAGATGGGTAATAAAAAACCACGCTGAGCTAAAGGAGCATGTTCTAACCGAATGTGTAGAAACTAAGAACTTTGATAAAAGGTTAGAGGAATTGCTAACTAAAATAATCTGTTTAGAGAGAAACATAAATGACCTCATGGAGCTGCAAAACAGCACAAGATCTTTGTGAAGCATACATGTTGTATCAATAGCTGAACTGACCAAGTGGAAGAAAGGATATCAGAGTTTGAAGACCACCTTACTGAAATAAGACACAGACAAGAATAGAGAAGAAAGAATGAAAAAGAATGAACAAAGCATCCAAGAAATAAGGGACTTGATAGAAAGACCAAACATATGATTGATTGGAGTACCAGAAGGAGATGGAGAGAATGGGAAAAAGCTGGAAAACACACTTCAGGATATTATGCAGGAGTGCTTCCCCCAACTTATCAAGACAGGGCAACATGCATTTCAGGAAATACAGAGAACACCGTTAAGCTATTCCACGAGAAGACCCTAAGACACATAATAATCAGATTCTCCAAGGTCAAAATGAAAGAAAAACTGTTAAGGGTAGCCAGAGAAAAAGGCCAGATCACCTCCAAAAGGGAAGCCCATCAGACTAACAGCAGAAACTCTGTAAGCCATAAGACACTGGGGGCCAATATTCAACATTCTTAAAGAAATGAATTTTCAATCCAGAATTTTATATCCAGCCAAACAAAACTTCATAAGTGAAGGAGCAATAAAATCCTTTCCAGACAAGCAAATGCTGAGCAATTTCATTACCACCAGGCCTACCTTGCAAGAGTTCCTGAAAGAAGCTCTAAACACGGAAAGAAAAAAACAGTACCACCCCCTGCAAAAACACACCAAAATAAAAAAGATCAATGACACTATGAAGAAATTGCATCAACTAGTGTGCAAAATAACCAAATAGCATAATGATGACAGCATCAAGCTCATACATAACAATACTAACTTAAATGTAAATGGGCTAAATGCCCCGATTGAAAGATAGAGACTGGCAAATTGGATAAGTAATCAAGACCCATCAGTGTGCTGTATTCAGGAGACCCATCTTACATGCAAAGATACACACAGGCTTAAAATAAAGGGATGGAGGAAAATTTGCCAAGCAAATGGAAAGCAAAACAAAAACAAGAAGCAGGGGTAGCAGTCCCAGTTCCTGACAAAACAGACTTTAAACCAACAAAGATCAAAAAAGACAAAGAAGGACATTATGTAATGGTAAAGGGAACAGTTCAACAAGAAGATCTAACTATTCTAAATGTTCATAAAACATTCTAAGTTCATAAAACCAGTTCGTAGAGACCTACAAAGAGGTTTAGACACCCACACAATAATAGTGAGAGACTTTAACACTCCACTGTCAGTGCTAGATGAATGAGACAGAAAATTAACAAGGATACTCAGGACTTGAATTCAGCTCTGGATCAAGTGGACCTAGTAGATGTCTACTGAACTCTCTACCTCAAATCAACAGAAAATACTTTCTTCTCAGTGCCACATGGCACTTATTCTAAAATCAGCCACATAATTGGAAGTAAAATACTCCTCAGCAAATGCAAAAGAACTGAAATCATAACCTTTCAGACCACAACACAAACAAATTAGAACTCAGGATTAAGAAATTCACTCAAAACCACACAATTACATGGAAATTGAGCAACCTGGTTCTGAATGAATCTTGAATAAATAATGAAATTAAGGCAGAAATCAAGAAGTTCTTTGAAACCAATGAGAACAAAGAGACAATGTACCAGAATCTCTCAGACACAGCTAAAGCAGTGTCAAGAGGGAAATTTATAGCACAAAATGCCCATATCAGAGAGCTAGAAAGATATCGAATGGACACCCTAACATGACAATTAAAAGAGCTACAGAGGCAAGAGCAAACTAATCCAAACGCTAACAGAAGACAAGAAATAACTAAGATCAGAGAAAAACTGAAGGGGATAGAGACATAAAATACCCTACAAAAAAAATCAATGAATCCAGGAGCCAGTTTTCCAAAAAAAATCAACAAAATAGATAGGCTAGCTAGACTAATAAAGAAGAAAAGAGAAATGAATCAAATAGACACAATAAAAATGATAAAGGGGATATTACTACTAAACCCACAGGAATGCAAACTACCATCAAAGAAGACTATAAACAACTCTAAGCAAATAAATTAGAAAATCTAGAAGAAATGGATAAATTCCTGGATGCATACACCCTACCAAGACTGAACCACGAAGAAGTTGAATCTCTGAATAAACCAATAACAAGCTCTGAAATTGAGGTAGTAATTAATAGCCTACCAATGAAAAAAGGCTTAGGACCAGACGGATTCACAGCTGAATTCTACCAGAGTTACAAAGAGGAGCTGTTACCATTCCTTCTGAAATGATTACAAACAATTTAAAAAGATGGACTCCTCCCTAATTTTATGAAGTCAGCATCATCCTGATAACAAAACCAGGAAGAGGCACTACAGAAAAAGAAAACTTCAGGCCAATATTCCTGATGAACATGGATGTGAAAATCCTCAATAAAATACTGGCAAACTGAATCCAGCAGCACATCAAAAAACTTAACCCACCACAGTCAAG